>JAUCNH010000040.1:3794495-3805233 GCA_032353275.1 Sardinella hualiensis | reverse complement strand
GGAACAGCTCAAGCAGTAACCACATGTATGATCATTTATTAGTACAATACATCTTTAATATGCTGGATGAAAGGAACTTAAATATAAGAAGAGATATATTAAAAACAGTAGATGTGCAGTATAGACATAAACAGATGTCATTTGCAATGCAACGTTTGTTTGTTATTTCATGAATCTTTTAATTTATGGTGGCCCTAGCAAGGAGACAGCTTGCAAGAGCCAACGTTTCCTGACTAATCACAGTGGCTATTTTAACAGGGATTTTCAAGTCCTTATGAAATCACTAGAATTAGAACTGCATCAATCATCAGGCTCATATTCATCCACTCCCACCACCACCACCACCACCACTACCACCACCAAGGAGCCCAGTGTTGATTCAGCATCTTGAGCAATGCTCAGTGTTATTACAATTGGCTTTATTACTCCTAACTCACCAACCTACACACGCACACTTGCTCAGGTGGAGAGGAGAGAGAGAGAGAGAGAGAGAGAGAGAGCAGGACTGGAGTAAGCGTGTATAGGGAGGGTGATGAATTACAGGCAGGCCCAGTCCTAAGGAAGGAAAAAAAAAAAAACTCCTTTCTCCCTTGTGTGACACATGAAATAGCTCATAAATCAGTAGCCTTGCTTCAGCTCCACCACCACACCTCTGTGTTTTGCTCTCTCTTCTCTCTCCCTCTCTTTCCCACACCTCTGGTCATCCCCTCCAGTGGTGCTCTGACTCAAGGCAGGGGTGGGGTTGGGGGTTGGGGAAATGGATGTTTGATCGCCGAGGAGCTTAAAAGTTCTCTGGGAGCACTTACAGTGCTCTCCCTCTCCACCCCCCGATCCCGTTTTGGGTGCTTGGGAACAAGACTGAGGTGATGAAATGGTCGTCCTGGTGACACGTGTCCCCTCTCCATGCATATTACATTTGCCATGGGACTACCAGGCGGGAGGGGTGGAGGGGGGGGGGGATGATTCTTATTCCCCAACTCATGCAATCTTGTTCTCCTTGTTAGATAAATCAAACACAGCAAGCCGCAAGCTGGACAGCACAAAGAAAAGCTGACTATTGGTGAACCGAGGTAGGTGGAAAACCCTTAGATAGCTAATATCTCTCACCAAGTGCGGTACCACAGTAAGCCTCAAATAACCATGTTGTGGGTTTCCTAGAGGGAGACTTAACTAGAATGGGGAGATCTTTTCCACTGCTGGTAATTTAGACTGTGAGGCTGTTAAATGGTGCCCACAAGGGTTTGGTAAGACTGTAGTCAAACACAGCACGTCTATTTTTTGCTGCCACCTTGGCTCGAGTGACTCACTCATCAGTGCTCCTCCAGAGGGATGAAATATAGTTGTGACACAAAACTCTAGAGTGAGAGAGAGAGAAAGAGAGAGAGAGAGAGAGAGAGAGAGAGAGAGGTGTGCGAGACGGCCATCAAAGTTATTATTATAATAACACAGAGCAGGGAAATAACACCCGGAGTCAAAATCACGACCTCCAACGCACATCTGCATCTCCCTCCATCTCCCTTCGAGGACGTGGTGAGTCAGGGATGGCGGGGTTGGCATGCCATGTTCATTTCAGCAAATCACCTCAGCTACAACGAGCGCAACAGATGGACTACGCAACCTCAGGGCTGTGTCAAGCTGATGAGAATCTTCAAACCGCAATGAAAGGTCTGTCTGGTACGAGAGAACACTGAGCCAAGAGCAACAAATTACCTCCGCTCTCACCCCTCATCTCCCCAGCTCACCAGCTCCCTCAGTTGTTCCCTGGAACCGCCTACGATTGTCATAATTGACAAAAGGGCTTTGCACCCTCCGTTTTGTATAGATTCTGTATGGCTGTGAAGAAGCAAAGTCATGATTCGATCAACTTATTCCCTGTGGGCTTAGACTCCTGTGTCACATATCTGTCATTCCAGACGAAAAAAATTTAAGTGGAAGCTACATACAATGGAAGATATGGCAAAAGAATATTCCACTATGATTCTTGTATTTTCATTCACTCTTGGTTTGCTATGGCTTTTTCATCCACACACACACATACACACCAAAATGAAAAGGTAGTTTGTTTTTGATGTATTTTTCCCCCAAGATGCTTGGTGGCCTCATAAGGAATTTATTGGCCCTCGCTCATTGCCAGCATTGTGTGAGCCTAGCCGTATGGAATTGTTTAAAAATTGACAACAATACAACTTCCAAAAGAAATCCATCTGGACTTGAAATGAATTTTTCTGTATCAAACATATGCACCTGAGGAATGAAAAGCTGGGGGAAAAATAATCTCTGTGGGATAAATTAAAGGAAGCAGTGGCAAAAGTTATGAGAAAAAAAGCAACACGACTCCTCTTCAGAAGTCGTCTCTGTTGCACATCCCATCAGGCGAGGAACGGATTAGAGTCCCTCATTTCAGGTGCCTGTACAGGAGAGACGAGGAAACCCGCCAGCTCTCAACCACCAGAGACTTTCCCCAGTGTTGATAACCTCAAATCCAACAAAGGCCTGCGGATAACTCCTCCGCCAGTGTTGATACATACGCAGTCTGCCAACTGTGGTGAGATGAGAGGGTGCTGTGTTAGCCGAAGTGAGTATCATTTTCAAAAGGACTTGCAAGAGGAGGAGGACACGAGGAGGTAAGGTGGTGTATGGGAGTGAATGGTAAAAGGCTCAGACACACCGTCTGAGGAGGTTTGTCTTTTTTTTTCACAGAAGAGACTCAAAAGGTCATGTGTAATATGCTATATGTAAACTACAGCTTGTCATGCTAATAGCTCAGCAGACAGAGAAAGAGAGAAATGAGGAAGACAAGTGAGAGTGAAGAGGAGGGAAAAGGGAGGGAGGAGGTAGAGAGAAGGGAGGGCTGGGGTGGGTGTGTGTATGTGGGTGTGTGTGTGTGTCTGTGTGTGTGGGTGTGAGGAAGAGATGTATCCAGCAGCAGCCAAGCCCAATCCATGGCAACCAGACCTAATTCAATTATTCATCTGTCCTGTAATCCCGCCATCAGTCACCAGACGCCAATCAGCAGCAATCTATCAGAGCGTCATCGTGCCTCTGCACAGCACACTCCATTAGTCCTCCCACACATCAGCGGGGGAGTAGTCCTCGATTAGTTTCACCATCGACCCGTTACCCTCCCGTAATGGTTTCTTCCTTGACCTTAGCAGGACTTCTGACAGATTTCCCCCCACATTGAATTTCAGAATGAGTGCTTTGGAGTCAAGCAGATGCCAATTCAATTTCCTTTGTTGATTTGTGTTGCTTGCAGAAGGAGAGAGAAGCGTGTGGGCCTGTGATTCATAAAGACTTTAGGCAGCCACTACTGGGAAATCAAGCCCAACCGCCTTGGTATTTGATTGCATAATGATATCCAACAATAATTGAGAGGAGCATGGGTCTATGTTTCAAAGACAGTGTTAATATGGTAATAACTGCTGGAAGAATCCCCTTTACAACACTTTGAGAAGTACCCTTTCTCAGAGGATCTGAGCAGGGAGAGATAAAGCAGTGAGGAATTGGAAGTAAATGTCCGCAGCAGATTCATTCAGTTGTGACTCACTCAGTTGAGGTCCGATTGTTCAGAAGGGCATCGTGTCGCCATGCATGAGTTTTTATGGGCACTGCATGGTTCCATGAAAATGGCTGGGCCCTATTCATCATGCTCTGTCAGTTAACATGAACATGATTGTGATGATGCTTTCAACAAACTTTCTAAGTTATGTTAATGCCCTTGCTTGGCGAGTCGGGACAAAATTACAGCCATTTTTTTTTTCTTTCTCCCAAGTGCAAAATCATTTCGTTGGATTTTCATTTAAAATACAAGTCCTGTTTACAACTCATTTGGCGAGATTTGAGTCATTTGCATACACATATATTTAAATTCCATTCCTTTCCGTCGCTGATGAAATTCACATTCACAACATATTTGTAACACACTTCCTCACTGCATGCCCCCCCCCCCCCCTTCCTTCTCCCCAAAGTGCTTCTCTCTGTTTCCTGGTAACTAGAGGAATGACACTTTTTCTCTGCCTCTACAAAAGGAATACATACTTAGGCAGTCCTTTGAAAATGGCTCTGGCTCCTGCAGCTATGCAGGACAGTGCCTGCATGACGTTGCAAATGTGTGTCGATCTTCGCTGACAGGCTTACAGCCATAAGGATGTCATACAAACAGTTGCGTTGAAGGAGATGTTGGGCAAATGGGAGGGTTAAAAAAAATCACCGTAATTTCAGGAGCTTGTTCCTCCTAAATTGCCACTGCAGTCACCAGATGTGGCCTAGTCAGAAAGTCATCACTCCTCCCGCTCTGTTAATCTCTCCATGAATCCCTCCGGCCTCGTCCCTGTGCCTTTGAAATGTTTTTTTTTTTTCCCCTCCTCCTCTCAGAAGCTGTGGTACACAAGAAAAAGGCCCAGTGTGCATATAAATTTTAAAAGAGAGATATTTCTGCAGATATGAGTCTTCCAGTTCATTTCTGAACAATCTTTTCTCTTTTTTTCAGATGCTGTGTGAAACCGGCAATTTAGTGTTTTGAAGTCATCAACAGACATGTGCTGTACCGAAAGATGTATGGTGTGCATAGATTTTACGAGGGAAGGCAATCCAGCATGTTATGCTTCCACATTGCATATGCATAAGGGCTTTGCACTGAAATAAAATGAGTTTATTAGGGCTGTATATACATTATTAATTGGTTACACTAGACCACCGCCGCTATGCTATGTTAAAAATCTCTCTTTTTGCTGAGGCTTGGCATATCCATGATGAAAGACAAGAACACACACTCACCAAATGGCAACAGCATCACCCAGAGCCAACCCAAGGTGGCAGCTTCTCATCAAATAAATCAGTGGGAATGATACTGTATACACGGAGTGAACTTGGACTGGAGATGTAACAGTGGTATCAACCCCTCAATACACTCACACACACACACACACACACACACACACACACACACACACACACACACCTTCATTGAGAAAATAATAAAAACAGTTTAATATAAATTCTATTGCATGACTTACCATGGCATACCATGACTTTTTGAAATGCTGACTCTGGCCTTATTTTTGTACTGTTCATTCAAGAAGACAGCCAACTAAAGACATGTAGAGTTGTCTAGGGTTGCTGACTGTTCTGTAAAATACGTTTTTGTCCTATATAATATGGATTCATCCTGTATACGGATAACACATACTCACTTTGCTCCGAATTTTTGTCAAAGAAGTGAGCAACCCTCTCCACTCTCAGGTCTCAGGTTCCTCATCCACACCACCACCATCCCCCACACTCATGTCTCAGGCACCCCTAGTGTCGTCAGCTCGCGATGTTGTCATGGCTGCATTTGGCAAGTGACGGCAGCCTTTTAAGGGACTTCTTGGGAGGCTAACTTTGGCCTCTTTCTTGTTCTGTTCGTTCAAGAGAGACTAGATGCTAATAGTTCCTCCATCTGTACTCCATCGCCTTCTCCATGGCACTTTTCTGTATTTCATCATTAATATTTTTGTGAAGATTTTTTTTCCCATCTGTAAGACAAGGTTTGGTTAAAGTGCAAATGCCTCATTAGCATGCTCAAAGGTGACTAGTCAGACATCAAGCAGGCACGGTCTAGACAGGATCCCTCGCTTTTTCTCTCTTGCATCTTCCCTCTCTCATCTTCTCTCTCTCTCTCTCTCTCTCTCTCTCTCTCTCTCTCTCTGTCTTTCTTCTTGCATCCCGTCCCATCTCTCATTCATTTTTGCATTTCATTTGTGAATTTCAAAGAGATTGAATGAACGGGCAGGGGAGGGGCTTGCAGAGGATTTAAACTGCTGGATTAGACTGCTCTCTCTCCACTACAGCCTTTTTGTCCTCCCTGGTCCTAATGATCACCTATGGATGATATGATGAAGGAGGAGAGAAAAGAGAGGGAACAAGATAGGAAGAGAGACAGAGAGAAAGGAAAGAAGGGCAGAGAGAGAGAGAGAGAGAAAACGGAAAACACCATTTTGTTCTCTCATGCGCGTCTATCTTAGAAAAGCCATTTGTTGAAGGACAGAGGGGAGGTGCTGATCTAGCCTGGAGAACGTTAGGGTTTTTTTCCCCCCTTTTTTGTCATTTTCTCTCAACGCGATGCTGTTGAGTCATCTTTGAGCAAGCGATACTTTTCAGAGATACTCATTTGCCTTGAGGGCAGTTTCATAATCCCATTTTCTTCTGTCCCGGCACTTCATCTTTCTCACTTAATGTGAGTCATATGATTTTATTGCCCTGAATGCCCCCAGCCTTCCTTCTGTTCACCACCCTCTCCTTGCACCACTCCTATCTAATGGGCTTTGCAATTGATTTTTCACCCCAGAGGTAGTTACTTTTGTTTTGAAGTTTCTGATGACTGTGTTTATCTATTCACTCTTCTCTTATGGGTGAATCCATTCAAGCCCTCCATAAAATGAAGCCTGTTTGAAGACAGCTGCTGCAGTCCTAATGACCGAAATGCATTCGCATTGGTCCCTAGAAATCTCAAGTATTTAACAAATAGATTTCATAATGATTACCAAAGACCCTGGGCAACATTATTTAAGATAAATGAATATTCTGGACTAAAAGAACTAGCTCTACTGTATCTAACTGAATGGTAAATGCCTTCGCCAGAATTGCTTTACTTTTACGAAATAAAAGGTTTGGAATTGGAACCTTTTGAAATGGGTTGGGATGGATGAGACAGTCAGAATGTGTTCCAAATGTGTACCAATCAATGGTAATTTTGGATATTTGACATTGAAAAGCATTCCCACTGAGACTCTCTAAAGCCTATTGTTGCTTTCTTCTTGCTGCATTACCTGCCCCCGAACCTTGCAGCTCCATGGGTGGATACATGACATACTTTTTGCTCTTCAGCTATGCCAAAAATCACATTGCAAACCTGCATCAGTTGGCTCTTACAGGAGCAGATGAGAGGAAGGCCCAGGCTGACCCAGTCGCAAGGCAGAGGGGCGAAGAGGCGTTGGGCAGGCTGAGAGCCAAAGGAGTGCCTGGAGCTGTGGAGGCGGGAGAAGACCCATGGGGAACAGCACAGCCATCCAGACCATCCAGGCTGAAGCTTTCCATCAGGGTCATGTCAATGGGGCATTTTCTTCCCCTGACCCTGGTGGATGCAGTTTGCAGCTTGGGTTGTGGAGATCTCCAGCGTTGTGTGCATATGGATGTGGAAGTTCAGTGGCACTAAGGATATGGTATTTTAGCACTTTGAGATCATTGGGTTGATGTAAAGTGCATTATAAAGAAATTTTATTTTATTATTATTATTATTATTATTATTATTATTACTATTATTGGTATGTGTCTTAGTGCTTACCAAGAATCTGCCTCTTCTACAGAGCCAAGAAACCTATTTAGCGAGAGTAGCTCAAACTTTACAACTGTTTACACTATAAGCGTTAAAAGATTTTTTCACCATTGCAGTAAGTAAGTTGAGGAACTCGGTTTCCTAACAGTGTTCATTACAACTATGATGGCTGAGACAATGTTTTGGCTGACTCACTGTCCTGTGGGTGAGATGGTGCAGTTTCCTTCCACATAATTTGAAAACAGAGAATCCACATTGAATTTGGAGAATAGTAAATGATTTGTTAGTTCTTGTGCGCGGGTGTAGATTTGTGTGTGTTGGTGTGGTTTGTTTGAAATTGTGCTTGTGTGAAGATGCTGTTGGCAGCTTTTAAGCTATGTGTAAACTGTTACTACAGTGCAGTATGTGTGTGGCCTAGCAACCTTTGACCTCTATATGGTCAGCTATTCCGCTCTTGTTTTAGCTCCTTTGTTTGCAACGTACCTAACCATTCTTAGTAGATTTTTCCCATCATCCAGTACCCAGCAAATAACAGTCTGTTCTTGCATGTGTTGGTTTGTTTCATGGGTAGATTGTATACGCAATTGTATGCACATGCCATTGTAACAATTGAATGTACTCCATTGTATGTCTGGTCCATGGGCTTTGTCTATGTAAATCATGGTGGATTTTTCATTCCCCCAATGTTGAACCTATCTATTAGGTAATGTGTGTGCCCATATGTTTACCAACTATCCTGGCTATACAGTTGACTCTTTCATTTTGATAAATCCAGGTATTCCTGCAGTCTTGCAGGGCAGTGTGCCTTTGGACGGGTGGCTGGCTGCAAGGAGAAAACAAATATCCGTCATGCACCTGCCTTATCACTCCAAGCATAATATCTACCACTCAGCCACAACAGCAATTCAACACCATGTTGGCAAGCATCAGGCCTGTTATTGAGCAAACATTTAGCCTGTTAAGAATGTGTCTCAGCCACCGGGACAGGTCAGGTGGCACATTTTAACACAGCACTCTGAAAATGAGCACACTCTATGTGTCGTATGTTTTTACATAGTTGACATGGATCATTTAATAGGACACATTAGCTAAAGCTCTGCTAAGGGAGGCTGAAATGCCTGTATCGTCAGCAGTACACAAAAGGCAATAGCAACTTGCGTAACAACTTGATTGTTTTCCCCTTTGTAAACAATTACTGAGCTCTTTGCGAATGTAATAAGGTACACTGGAAGCATTGTGATTGACTGATAAAAATGAGATTTGATTGCCACACTCACTACTCACTCAGTCAATTCATGGTTGATTTTTGGTTGCTGTGCCTGTACCCTGCGTCAGAGAAATTGGCAACTTATCCCCGTCTATTCTTACTTATCTCCTGTTTGTTGCTTGTCGGGCCCTAGACGTTCAAGTGAGATTTCAAATCCAGACAAAGTGAGTGTCTGCATAGTTTGGGCCGCAGGTGTCAGATGAGTTTCAGATTTCTCCCATTGTGTCAGAGCTTTGTAGCCTGGCAAGCCAAACTATTTCTGCTGCTAGGTGGTCTATATTTCTGGACTAAGAGCTTTCTGCTTGTGCTGTCGATGAGAGTCCCAACAGGAAATAAGTCCCCAGCCTGGCTTCACTGCTTTTTATTCAAGTCCTATAGTATAGAGTGGCTCCATCTCGTCTTTTTGCGCTCTATTGGGGGTTAGTTTTCAGTGAAGGATGGGAAATACAAAGCAGACGTCGTATGAACAGAGAGATCACCATCTCCAGGATCTCCAGGACTCAAGAGGGTGCTGTTGCATACCGTCATGAATGTTCACGCACTAGTAGCTGCTGTATGGGAGGTTATTGTTGTCCCATTAAAATATTATTGTCTTGCATGCAATGGAGTGAGTTGCATTACACTCATTACACCCATCCTTGGCCTGAGGGCTGAGTTGAATTTAAAACTTTTTTTTTTGTATTGTATTTAGGGTATGTCATTTTATTTATTTATTTCTATTTCCATTTGGATACTATCATATACTAGCAGTAGCAGCAGCCCATAGGCTACTGTACTGTAGGTTGTAGACTGATCATGCAATTTGAGGAAGCTGCTCAGTCTATAGCCTATTCTTTGTTGCCAATACTGCTGGCAGGGAATACCAGTCTAATAGCAGTTGCTACCATTTTTAGTGATAGATTTGGATATGCTGATTTTATGAGAATGTACTGCAATGCATGACAGTCATTCTTGGAGAACATGTTCCTTGGAGTTCAGTCTTTGGAGTCCATTATGAGAACTGAGAAGGTTTTGTGAGACGCAGCATTGCACTCAAGGCCTTCTACACATTGTTGTGTTTTATGCTACAGTATGTTCAACACATGGCAAACTGGCAGAGCTGGAGGGACCACTGAACATTATTTTACCAGTGCTGTGTCGAAGCACATTTTATAGCACACAGACAGTGATCTTCGATATGAGAAAAGTTTGATTGATTAAACCACATCTTATTTGGTGTAGAAAGCCAAATAACTTGAATAACACACAGCAAACCACTTCTCTTTACTGTTTCGTAAAATCTACAAACAAATGGGTACTTCTGAATCATATGAATCCCATTGTTTTCCCAGAGGTGTGCAGAAGGAATGCATCTGCAAAGAAACATTCGAGACTGCGGCCAATTTTGGAGTGAAAAGCGGGACTGAGTAATGTGTTAGCTTGTGTCTCCAACAGCCATTACCCAGTCCCATCCCAAGGTAGACAGCTTTAATCTTTTTAATTAGAGGGAGGCAATTTTTCTAACATGCATTACATGAAGTCTATTTTTCTTTTTGATTAATTGAATTCCCTGACAGCTCCAAATAAAACCCATGCTATTAGCTGTATCACTTTTTGAGTGATTGCAAACTCACTTTCCTTCATAGAAATGTGTGAATCATTCTGTATCTGAAAAGCTTTGTGATAGCATTTTAATTCTTTAGCAGTGAAAACAAGGCAGGATTTGTTGAGCACTTTGTGTGTATTGCTCACACTACTGTATATGTTGTTGTTTTTCTTTTTTTTTTACAAGTTGTCGGATTAAGTTGTGTCATGTCTACCATATCTTTGCACTCTTTACAGTGATCAAGAAATTGCAACAGAATGTGAAGAAAACAACCGTATTGACATCATGTCAAGAATATTGGTAATGCTTTAGATTACAGCCTGTGAACTTTATATAGGCTATCCCACAATTCTCCATGCACTCCTCAACTCACCATTGTTGCCATCACTTTCAGCCCACCCTCTGTTTGCTGATTGGCATGTGCAAGCCCAGAGATGGTGTGAACCGACGGCTGGCTCCCTGGCCAGTGGTGGAGCTAAATGAGAAATTGAGCAGAAGCACTAGGTGGCTCTGGCCTGGGTAAGGGAGTAATTCATGTGGGGATTCACATTTGAGATATTGATCATTTTAG
>JAUCNH010000040.1:3663556-3675119 GCA_032353275.1 Sardinella hualiensis | reverse complement strand
AGTCATTTGACATTGCATATGCTGTAAAGCCAGGAAGGGGTTGACAGCGGCGAAATAGCCCTCATTCGCCCCAGTATGAACTATTTAACCATCACAGTGACTACAACGCTGATATATTAACCTAAAAACATTGCATAGTGTACCTTTAAGTTCTAATTATATTGTTGTCTGTGTTTCATTTTTCAGAGGTGTCCTGACCTAGTTTTGAGCACAAGGGGACGCTGCGTCTCTACTTTCTCTGGGTGCTGCTTTCTGAAGCAGCTGAAACTCATGTTTCATATCAGTCACATGCTACAGTATATAAAAAAGTAGTGCTGTAGCTTTGGCTTCACCTCAGTCTGTTACCAACATGCACGCCGGATACATTACAGCCCTACTAACAACACTGGTCTGGTTAAAGGGTAAATATGAATTATTGGATTATTTTATCCTAAATCATAAAGTCATAATTGCACACACCTCTTCATCAATGCTCGTTTTGTTTCCTCCTTTCACAGGTTATGTTTTGACTTCCAAGGTCAGCCAAACTCCTTCAAACCTGATCATTAAGAATCAAAATGATTCAGTGAAGATCCACTGCCAACACAACATCCCGGGCTATGATTATATTTTGTGGTACAGACAGACTAATGGTGGAGAACTGACTTTAATGGCTTATCTCAATACAAGAATACCAAACAAAGAAGTTCCATTTCAGGATAAAGTTCAGCTGGATGGGGATGCCCGTGCTAATCAAAATAACTCCATAACTATAAGCAGCCTATCAGAACGAGATACGGCTGTATATTACTGTGCAGAGAGATTACACAGTATAACAACTTTCCCATCTGTGTGACAAAAACCCACCACATGATACATTTTGTACACCTGTGACCACTTTGGGTTTGGTTTTGTGCCAGAAAACAACCTCTCAGCTATTCCTAATACCTGCAGGTAATAACAATCTAGTATAGCGTTCACTATTAGGAAAGTGTTCAGTCCTGCAAGACAACCTCCCTATAACACCCTATTCAATGCCCTATTGAGTATTTTGATCAACTCAATCACTCCTAAAAATGAGACACTCTTTAAATATGCAAATATGGCATCTTGAGAATGCAATGAACAATTAAGACTGATTGCACTCACTTCAGTGATGAAGAACTACAAATCTATGGAACTATTGGGGGGGGGGGGGTCTATCACATATCACAAGGGTCTAGAACACTGGGGTGAACACTGATATCATCTGTTAGCTGTAGTCATTTCCTGTCAGGTTCAAGCTCCCTGCATAACCAGCGCTCTACATATGTCTGCTCATCACTCACCCAGGCATGCTCTCAGGTCCAGTATGAACACAGCTCTCATAGTGCTACTCTTGGCATCACTGTGGAGTGCAGGTAACATGGTTTATGTTGAGTTGAAACAAGAATATGGATTAAATGGATTGAAATGGGATTTGGCTGCAAATATAAAGAAACTTGTATAATGTGTATTTCCATTAAACACTTTTTCTAATCAGCCATGTTTGTTACACAGGCTCTACTGAGGGGAATGATGTCACTCAGATGCCTGGAATATTGTGGAAACAGCAAGGAGATTCTGCAGAGATGAACTGTAGTCACACTAAGGGTGCTAGCTACTTTCAGATGTACTGGTACCATCAGCGTCAGGGGGAGACCATGACACTAGTTGTGTTCACTAATACAGGTGGTACAAAAGACTTTGGAAAAGATGTTGACAGTAGTAAATACACTCCTGTTAAAACTGTAGCTGAGAGTGGATCATTAACAGTGAAGGACGTGCAAACTGGTGACAGTGGCCTTTACTTCTGTTCAGTGAGTGAACACAGTGTAGCAGATTGTACTCAGAGCTGAACAAAAACCTCCTGAGCTGCTGAAAACACAAAATAGGACAGCAATGACTGTTTTATTCAGATAGGGGGACCTGTTGCTCCATGGATGGCATAAATATGTGGGTAAACAAATATGATGAGGCATAAATTGCTTGCCTATTATATGTGTATGACACAATGCCACATCCTCTGCCACGTTCCCCTTTCCTCCAGTCAGTTCTTCTGTAAGGTCCAGCATGGCGGCTCTCATGATGCTCTTCATCTCATCCTGAGAACTGCAGGTGTAACACCTTGATACATTTTTCCAGTATGCCCCCACCCTTGACTGCAACATTGTAGCGAGTTCGAGCAAGCACACTCCCGCAGTTTCTGCCAGAAATACAGTCTAGTCAACTGTAACTAACTGTAACTGTTTACTACTGGTGCCATGGTACATTAGTTATCATTAGTTATCATTCAAAAGAGCACCGATACTTACTTACAAAAGCACTCGGAGAGTGCAGACCTCCGCCAGGGTGATATGGGTCATTGACCCAGTACAAATTCCAGAACGACTGACAGATCACCACCAAAATTTAATAATCTTTTCCATATCCTAATACCCATGTTGTCAGAGTTTCATCCAAATCCCAGTTATCTTGCTAACAAACAGACAGACTGACAAATAAACTAACAAACAAACACAACCGAAAACATAACCTCCTTGGCGGAGGTAAAAAAAATAAAATGAAATTATCACTTCAATCACACTGATCTAAAGAACATAATTAATGCATCATTTGTAGCATACGGTGATGAGCACTGCATCACCTGTCGCCTACTTGTGATCACTTCCTGTGTGAGATCCAAGCCCCCTGCATAACCAGCCCTCTGTGTCCGCTCATCACTCACCTCAGTCCTGCTCTTACTGTAGGTCCAGTATGAACACCGCTATCATAGTACTACTCTTGGCATCACTGTGGAGTGCAGGTAACATGGTTTATGACGTGACTATGGCTTGACTAAATAGAGAGAAAGTAATGGTTTAATAGTGGAATTCAAATGTAAATAATGTAGAATGGCATTACTGTCATATGTAAGTATGTATTCATGTAGCCTATGTATGTATGTATGTACTGTATGTATATATGCACAAATAGCCCATTTTTGTTGCACAGGCTCTGCTGAAGAGAATGGTGTCACTCAGATGCCTGGAAAATTGTGGAAACAAGAAGGAGATTCTGCAGAAATGAACTGTAGTCACATTAAGGGGATTGATTACTATCAGATGTACTGGTACCGACAGCGGCAAGGGGAGACCATGAGACTGATTGTGTTCACTAATACAGCTGGTACAAAAGACTTTGGAGAAGATTTCAATGGTAGTAAATACATTCCTGTTAAAACTGTAGCTGAGAGTGGATCTTTAACAGTAAAGGATGTGCAAAAGGAGGACAGTGGCCTTTACTTCTGTTCAGTGAGTAAACACATTGTAGCAGATTCTACTCAGAGCTGAACAAAAACCTTCTGAGCTGATGAAAACACAAAACAGGACTGCAATGGCCATTTTATTCAGACAGGGGGACCTGTTGCTCCATTGATGGAATGAATGTGAGTGGGGAAGGGAAATTGTATGATGCATAAATGACCACACCTGTACACAAGTATGATCAAATGTAACATCCTCTGCCAAATTCACCCATTTCCTTTGCCTGCTTTGTCTGTTAAGACCAGCATGAGGACGGCTCTTACGATACTCATCATCTCACTTCTGAGAACTGCAGGTTTAATGAATTGATCCATATTTTCATTGTAATAATTACTCTATATGGCTACATCCTCTGCAATGCATCTGAGCATTCATTTTTATATTTATGTGCAGATTTTGCAGAGAATATCAATGATGTCACACAGCCGGAAATACTTTTGAATCAACAAGGAGAATCTGCTGAGATTAAATGCAGCCATTCCAAGGGCACTAGCTATTATGACATGTACTGGTACCGGCAACGTCAAGGGGAATCAATGACACAAATTGTTTACACATCAGTTGGTATAGAACCACAGTTTGAAGTTGAGAATAATAATAAATTTACAACTACCAAGCCTGATGCTCAGAGAGGATCCCTCACTGTTAATAACCTGGAGCCCAGTGACAGTGGCACATATTTCTGCTCTGTGAGTAAGCACAGTGTAGCAGAATGACTACATGGCTCAACAAAAACTCTTTCCTCCACTGAATTTACTACCTGCACTTATCATTGTTAGTATCACTATCAACCCCAATTTCGTGTTTATTTCATTCAAAATCATTCAAAAATTGCAACATTTTTTTTAGATATGCTTTTGACATGCAGTTTTGGTATGGGTAGGCTATAAATTTATATGAAATGGTGCAGTGAAGGATATGCATTACACAATGTTCTATCACAAAACCCTATCACAGCATGATTTGCTAACAGGTTTCTAGCAGTGGCGAGTGGTCGTGTTTTGATTTGCATGCCTTCCTAGTTTTTCAACATGCAAGTAGGCCTATACTGTCCCCACCCTCCACTTTGCCACAGTTGTTTTACACAGTCAGACCAAAAGAGCTTGTACAGCATGAGTTGAGTCATGAGAAAGAACAGAGTAATCAACATGATCCTCCTGATTATAACATCTCTATGGATGTCAGGTAGGCCTATACAATTGTAATATGAGAATTACAGAACTTGACCATGTAGAGAATCTATGCCAGTTATTAACGAATTGCTACTGATATTAAAATACATCAGTGTTAGTGTGAATGCTTTGTAGAATAATTGTGATTGCTGTGCAGGATCCACATTTGCGACCAATGTGAACCAGACTCCCTCTGAATGGATCAAGAATGCAAACGAGTCTCTTAAGGTTGAGTGCATCCATACCATTACAAACTACAACAGGATTCTGTGGTATAAACAGTCTAATGATGGCAGCCTGACCTTACTTGGATACCTCTGGCAGACATCTCAAACCCCAGAGCCTGAATTCACCAATAAAGTCCAAATGGACGGGGATGCCAACATCAATAAAATGAACTCAATAACCATATATGATCTGACACTAAATGACAGTGCAGTCTACTTCTGTGCAGCTAGTTTACACAGTGCTTTTGATCCCCTCCCTCTAAGCACAAAAACCCAGCTCTCATGCTCACACCTGCAGACTTTTCATCAGTGCATGCCGTTCGCGTCACCATGTTATACACACACTGTCTCACAGTGAACACATGAATATGTACAATAGGCTATATGTAAAATGTAAATGCATTAGGCTATATACAGTAAACCATCCAATTCTATTGGTAGAATACAGTAGGCCTAATACTGCAGAATGTTACAATGCTGATAAAGAAACGGCAAACCCACTATTCAAAGTGAATCTATAAATTCATCGCCACAGTCTCCTACGTCACTCTTTATTGTAACTAGAGCAAGCCATGTTCATCCTCCTGGCTCTCTGTCTGATTCCAACAGGTAATTACAACATTATGACATATTAAAACTAACAAAAACAAATGTTTTTAACTGATTACACCATTAAGAAATTGGTTATGTTTACGGCAATTTTTCTTTTTTTTTTACTTTTGTTTTTAGTGTCTTGTTTGGAGCAGCTTTGTGATGTTCTGGTAACGGAACAGGAGTCTGTGACTCTTCGTTGCTCACAAAAGAACACCACCAACACAGTCATGCTCTGGTACCAACGAGGGAGAAACATAAATAATCGGTTTGTCTGACTGAATTTTAACCCTTGTCCTAATAGTCATTATACACACAGTTGAGTAAATAAAATAAATGGAGATCAAACTTAATTTATATATTTAAATTAACACCTCTTTTTCTTTACACAGTAAGAGCACCCTCAGACTGGTTGTGAGCTCCTATGGACGTGACAGTGAGGTGGAAGAGGGTTTCCAGTCTCAGGGCTTTAGTGGGGAGAGAAAGGCTTCAACCCTACTACTGGGTATTAAGAAGTGCCAGCTGCCTCACAGTGCAGTGTACCTCTGCGCAAAGATATCTGCACAGTGTTAGTTCATCCTTAAAGACTCTGTCAAAAAAGACTAACTGAAGACCACAGCTGTTTCAGTAGCTAATAAGGAAGTCACATGGCTGTTTTGGTGCCTCTAGGGGGCCGTAGAGATCAACTTACAGCTCGCAGCTTTAAGGCAAACCAGAGAACACATTCAGTCAAACAGGATGGCAGTTGCTGTGTTTCTCATGTTAATGCTATCAACTGGTAAAATTGGCAGATATTTTTCAATACAGTGCCACTTCAGCCTATAACTCGCATCAAATTTCATTCAAATATAAACCTTTTCAGTTGTTTCTGTTTACTTTCTCCTATAGGGTCCACGGTGAAACAGAGTCCTAACCTTATTGTCAAAGGAGGGGGGGGATGTTACTCTCAGCTGTTCCCAAATCAGCACTACTCATAATGGCGTACTGGTTCTGGCAGAAGCTGGGGAAGCCTCTGGAGCTGATTGTGTACTCCTATGTCACAATGACCACAGTAGAGGGGCCGCTAAAGGAGAAGTTCTCTGCTAGCCGCCAAGGTTCTACTCTGCAACTGACCCTGCAGAAAGCACATCACACCGACAGCGCTCTGTTCTTCTGTGCCAAGCAAGATGCACAGTGGTGGAGGCTATTGTGTAATGGTGACAAAAACTGACATAGAACCCAGCAAATGAACACCTGCTCATGACATCTGCTCTTAAAGGCATCCTCATGTGCCTCTAGTTATCTTGGCCAATTGGCACTTAATACCACATCACTCCCTATAGGCACTATCTCTTGAATGATGTCAGTTCTGTAAACCACGTAAACAAATTAACAATATTAAATCAACTTTTGTCACTGCCCCCCACCCATATGTGCACGCTCACTACCCCAACCCTTCCCCTAACCATCTTGTTGGTGATTTGTTATGTGTTGGTGCACAGCCTGCATGTGCACTAGTGTTTGTTTGACATTTTAAAGCCCCTGTGTTGTTTCCAGAGACTGGACTTTTTCACAATGTATTCAGGGGGCAGGCAGCAAGCTGATGAAGGGGAAATGCCTATGATTTTAAACATGAAAATGAGATAAATACCATGCAAGATCTCATAGTTCACCTTGTGTAGTTCGCCTTGTGTTCAGCCATGTGCACTCCCAAAATCGCTCCTAAAACACATTAAACATTCCGTTGTAAAGACGTGAAACTTACTAAGTGGTCATCAAGGCTGGACTGGAACCAAAAAACGGCCTAGGCATTTTTTGCCAAGGCGGCCTATCGTGATTTTTTTTTTTTCGATCCACCATGATTATTATGCAATTATTATGCAAATGACGTACCAATGGGCCACGTTTCATGTCTCAAATACTGTTGTGGCCGATAAAAAATATTTAAAATATACTTTTTGTTTATTAAATTCTGACAGCCTCGGCCCAAAAATGTGTATTGGCCCACTGGGCATTGCCCTATATGCCCCATGGCCAGTCCATGCCTGATGGTCATTAATGTTTACTGATGTGCTGACATAAATATCGCCGCAAAGTTCAATCAGGAGCAACTTTGGAAGTGCACACATACAGTAACTGCCATTCTGAAGACTGCAGCAAAAACGAAAATTCTCCTAACAGCAGCATGTGTCAAAATTAAAATCTTAACGATTGTATTTCATCAGAAATTATCTGAAAACAAGGCTTTAAGTGTTAAAAACCAAACATATCCTTCAACATTTGAATTAACGTTCAGCATGGCCATAGATTGGGAAATCCGTTTGGTGAGTGGGCTTTTAACCTTATTTTCACCCATTTATTTTTGTAAAAACACTTTATGTTGCTCATTAACTTTGTATGTTCTTTTTCCAAAAGATGTACTCTGTTGTCGAGTTTCTAGAAACCTAGGAGGTGGACCTAGTCCCCAACATTTGGATAAGTGATAATAACTGTGCCTGGCCCAGCCATTTGAAAACAACAGCAATAACACAGGCAGTCAGAAATAAGGTGCCTGCAGATGCCAGCTTGCAGTGGTGGAGGTCAGGGTCCTGTATAGCACAGGTGGGACTGAAACATGTTATGCTGTTTTAACATTAATTTACCAGCTCTGACAGCACTTGCAGTTTGATGGTGCCCCAATGTCGAACAAAACGGAAGCTAAATGAAACTGAAATTCTGTTTATTATGTTTATTTACTCACCATAACCTTTTGAATATTATCCTTTTGGTTACAAAAAAATCCACATATATTGACAATTTGCAATGATGTTAGTTCTTCAAACCTATCTTACTGTAGGCTGTATAGATATAAAAACTGCAAGTTTTCCTTTAATACACATACAGTACCATGACATTATTATGGATGTGTGTTATTTAACAGAAGGCAAGGGACGCAGAACACCGTTCTGACCTCCAGTCAGACGCAGAGGCCAAGAACCAGAGGGCAAAGGATCAGAGGCCAAATAGAAAAAGACAGGATGTACAGAGCAATTTGTCTTCTCTGAATACCCTAGGGTTTCTCTGGCTTTACAAGCATTACTTGGGTGTTAATCCAACTTGGTTTGGATCGATCCATAACTTGCATTAATATAATAGTTAAGGAATAAATAAATTGTAGACATATTTTGTTACCTGCGCCAAGGAGATTATGTTTTTGGTCGCGTTTGTTTGTTTGCCTTTTAGCAAGATAACTTGAAAAGTGCTGCACCGATTTGGATAAAATTTTCGGACAACGTGGGTAATCGGACAAAGAACAGATGATCCAGTTTTGGTTTTGGGGATTTGTATTGGGTCAATGGCGCATATTGCCTTGATGGAGGTCTGCGCTCTCCGAGTGCTTGTCTGCTGTACTTATGCAGTGTTACAGTATGTTGATAATGTGTTTTTAATTTCGTTTAGGAAGAGTGTTCGCCTCACGTCGACACTCCACCATCAACATCCTTGCCACCTGCCCATTCTGTGTCTTTTTTCAAATCCTATGTCCCTGTAACCCCACCCCCCACTTTTACCACATCTTCCCCTTCTAATTCAGCCTCAACTCTTCTACCCCACCCAAGCCTACCCGCCACCACCCCTTCCTCTTCTGTCACTGTAACCCCACCCCCCACCTTTACCACACCTTCCGCTTCTGTTTCTTCTTTCCTCTCTGCCTCTTTGTCACCTTCCCCCTCTGTCAGGTCTCCATCATTTGTGGATATTATCAAAACTTGGGAGCCTGGACATTCAGTTCCAGGTTAGTGTATCACTTTGCTCTCTCATTAACTAATGCTTTACTTCTAATGCTGTAATGCTGTACTGGCTGGAACAACACAAGTCATTAATGCTATCTGTTTAATCTGCTGGATATTGCCTTCTACGATGCAGGTATTTATTTTACCAGTGGGTTAATTATAATGCTATTTATTATACACCACCGAGGGCCATATACAGCTATATATGGCTCTGACACCACCTAGGCTCAGTTGTTCAAAAAAAGTTATCTGGGTCAAAATGATCCGGATTTGGAAATCCTCTTTTTCGCAATCCAGGATCACTTTTCAGGATTACAAAATCCGGTTTTCTGATGCTTGTTAATGGGACTTCATATCACAGTGCAACCTACAGTACTGGACATGTGATGAACAACAAATTAAATAGATGATTAAAAATGTTTATCTGAAGACACAGAAAATAGCAATAAAACAATCAAAATATATCAGTCCATTCTCAGATACTTTTATAAACACTGAGACGCCAAATATGATGCACAAATGAGTGCATCATTCATCATAAATGTATTTAGTCAATACCCCAGGGGTGAATACATAACACAATAAATGAAATATGGCAGAGCTGATGGGATTTGATTTATGATAACTAAAATATTAGACTGACATAGCTTAGCTCACATTTGCATTGAAAGAGCTTTTCCTCCCTTCGTGGGTTCAATGTATATTCAAGTTGCCATTTGTTTCCCCACACTGTCTGGAAACCTGTAAGTGGCCTACCTCTGGGTGA
The DNA here is from genome assembly GCA_032353275.1 of Sardinella hualiensis. Taxonomy (NCBI): domain Eukaryota; kingdom Metazoa; phylum Chordata; class Actinopteri; order Clupeiformes; family Clupeidae; genus Sardinella; species Sardinella hualiensis. Next base: position 3,665,312 of record JAUCNH010000040.1, on the reverse strand, counting down.
GAACAAAGGACTCACCTTCAAACTAGAGCTTAATTGTAATGAGATGTTATGAAATGTGGATATATTCATGTTTGGTATCTTTTTAATGGTCTCAGTACAAGGATTGTAATGGTCTAAGTGTAGTAATGCTATAAGTAATAGTTCTTAATCTGTATGTATGTGTGCCACACGAAGTCCATACCTAATGTTAATCACGATAGGTGTGAAATAGGTGTGTCACTGATAGAATGCCACGGCCAATGGCATTCTTTTGAATTTCCCGCCAGTCTCTTTGTTTGAGAACCATTTAAGGTGAAGACATCCTTTGTTTAATTAGATTCGTGTTGCAAGCTTTAGAGCGAGCACCTACGGTCTCCCTTGGTCAGGTCTTTCTTTGGCCTGATCACTGTACCACATTCTCTCTCATTTCATATCATGTTCTTTCTGTTCATCTAAATAAAACCTTGATTTTCACTTGCCATCATTTAACCAAGTCTACGATTTATACAAGTAGATTTCTACGCTATTACAACTCACTCAGAGGCCATAGAAACCCACAGAAATAGTCCCAGAAATAACCACAAAAATTTTACCGGTATATGAGTGTACTTTTTGTATATTCATAACCGCGGACATCAGGAAACTTCGAGCACCCCCACTAGGCCACTAGCCTAGAAACCATACCTAGGTGAAAACAAACCCCAGGAACTAAGATGAATCAGCTGGTAATCACCAAACATCATCAAACATTATATCTCCGTTAAAGCTAACCGTTCAATGCCCAAATTGTGTGAGGTTGAGGAATGTTCGTACCACAGCCTTCGGACCGATCGTAAGGTATCCCTTCACACATTCCCGATCGATCCTGATTGCCGAGGGAAACGGATCACACCCCTTAAGAAGTTGCAGAGAGATGGGTCGCCCTGGATTCCTGCTAAACATGCAGTTATATGTGGCAACCATTTTATTACTGGTAGCTATGTTTCTTTGTCATTCACTTTTTGTTTGCAATCAATCAATCAATTGCTTGGCTATTTGATTTCAATTGGGTTGATTTTTAACTGGTTGGTTGTGGAGCCATTCTGTAGTTCTTTACTTTTAAGTTACTATGTTTGATGTAATCGTGCATTTGCAACCTGTGGTTCAGGCGTGACATTATGCATCGTTTCAGCAGAGTGGCTATTTGGCTATTTAGCATCCCTAACAAACTAGCCCTTGATCAAAAGCAGAACGTAAATATGCCGACCCATTCAGCTGAACAAACAGCACAGCAATGGCTAAATCAAAAAGCATACACAGCTGATAGACTCACAGGCACATCTGGTACAGTGACCACAACTTGATAAACTGCACTTACCCATTCAGAAGTTGATCATTTTCAGCACCTCCTGTTAACGCTGATAGTGGTGACATTGCTAACGCTAACACCAGCAGCTACTGGATCTAGACGAGACGATTAAAAAATACATCCAATATTGGCAGTTTGGAGTTTCGCAGGTCCTGCTGTCTTTTCTTTTTCGGATCACCACTTTTGGGCTTGCCAAGTTGCTAAACACTGCTGCTGATGGCTTGGTTTTATTGAAACTAATTGATAGGCTGAGTCAGAACGAGGACAGAACACCCAGAAGAAGCGAGCACATCAGAAAGGGAAGTAGCCTAAAATGATGGGAATGTAAATGTTGAGAATTACCAAGGGTAAATCACAGCTAAGTCCCAAAGAGGTCAAGTCAAGTCAAGTCAGTTTTATTTGTCAATTCTTTCACATGTACTAGACATA
>JAUCNH010000040.1:3605822-3617542 GCA_032353275.1 Sardinella hualiensis | reverse complement strand
ACACACACACACACACACACACACACACACACACACACACACACACACACACACACACACACACACACACACACTAACGCCAATGAACCATGTTACGGACACACCTGTAGCGTAAAGGTCTTCCGGCAGAGCAGGTATCCGAACTAAACAAGATCAACACATGTAAAAAACCTTGATAAAAACAGATGGATCAAAATTCCCCTACCTCTACAAACCATAACTTGTCTTCCATGAGAAGAATCGCACGCCAACTGTATGTGCTGATGGTTTTAAAATTATAGTTGAGGACTGCTACTGCCGACAGGGGGTGGTGCAAACACCTCCCACAGGTGTTGAGGCAGCCTCAATTAAATGCGAGTTGCTGGTTTGGTGAAATCATGCCAGTCTCTGTGCCAACTTCGTGCAGTGAGGTGTTAGGTACCTTGCTTAAGGGCACTTCAGCTTTGGTCTTTTTCAATTGGTTGCCCAGCTCTACTTACCACAAACAAAGGGGCAAAACACTTAACTATCAGAATTGGGGGAATATTTACCATAATTCTTTGCAACACTTACTCAATCTTTAACCCTATTAAAGCAAGTCTTTCAACTGAATCAGCCACAAATGAAATGATGGAAGTCCGTCAGTGCTGCGGTGCACACTGCACTGATTTGGGCCACAGATACTCAATCAACATGACATTATCAGGCATCTGACAATGAGTGTGTTGTTTAATCGGTTGCAGTGTAGACTTCCAAGAGCTTCTCTGTCAGCTTGCTGTTTCAGTCATTTCTGGTATTAGGCCTAAATGGCAGTGTGATGTAAAATCCCATTAATGAGTCAAGTAGGCAATTTTTTTTGCCTACCACCCCACTTCTCTGTCAAGCTTCTCACTTCAGTCAGGAACAGTGCAGAAACAGATTTATGTGTTGGACATGTGTAGAATTTCTGAAAAATTATGAAAAGATGGGATTTTCTGCAGCAACCTATTTATCTAACCTCTTAGGCTAAGTCGGAATATCACAGGCATTGAGTTAATATCTTGTCCAAGGGCTCTACCTCTGTCAAATGGCGTATTAAATTAGTATGTGAAACCATTCACATAGGAATATAAAGGACACCAGGGGAAGTCCTGAGGTGTTTTTTTTATTCTTTAAATTAATATTGTTATTGACCATACACATACACACAAACTCCCCTGATGGAACATGTTATTTATGTATATAATGGACATAACAGAAACTGAAATTCTGTAGAAGATGTTGATGGTATTGTCAAGTTAACAGGATGTGTTGCAGTTGCTTTCCCATTCTTATTTAAACCATTATGGCTAGTTATTTTGAAGGCATACTATGCAGCATTTTTAGGTTAATTCATCAGCTTTGTAGTCACTTTGATGGTTAACTGGATCATTCCAGGGTGAATGAAGGCTGTTTCATCTGTCATTACCACACAATGCAGTGTCAAGGACTCGCGGAAAATGAAACCTAACCACAATGAAGCTAAAATTGCTTTTATTACCTTATTAGTCAACATGACTCCAAAATCCGAAAATGATCATTGCTGGTTCGCATGCTTTGGTTTGCAGAGCAGTTCACATGTATTGTTAAAAAATGTATAATGTTGTTGCTATTTTTTTTCCTGTGGGGGGAGCTCCAGAGGTTTAAAAAAAGGCTGGCATGGTTTGCCATTAAAGGCACCCATCAGTGCAAGGTGAAATTATGTTAATTTAAGTTTGTGTTCATATATCGATTTCTTAGGAAGCAATTTGCAACACTGTAGTAGAAACAAGAAACCAAACCAAACCAAACGTGATTGACAGATGGGTTACTCACTTTCCCCATAACTGCTTGCCAAGAAGCTCATGTTGTGTAGGAGATACGTGACCCTCACTTTGTTTGCTTCCAGTGCACTCTTTTATTAGTATGGGGAGGAGAGATCAACTGAATGTTCTAAAAAGTTTCACATATTTACAGACTGCTCCCTTAAATGGATCCCTGGCTAGTTAGACATTGGTATTGGTATCAGTTATATCTAACAAGATTTGAAAACTCTCAAAATGCTTTCTTTCGTTTCTAAACCTCTAGAAAATCCCTTCATTTGCAGAGCTTGTTGACTGCCTTTGCGTTTCTGTCTCATTGCTTTTTGGGTAAAAAGTAACATCAAATGGTTGCTATTGATGGTGTCTATGTGCAACAGCAGCTTCATTTCTGCACCTTGATAGGACCTTTATTAGATGCAACCGGCAACAGCAATGGCACCTTACAAGTAAATGGATTTTCTAAACTTTTAAGAAACCTGAAACATTTTCAGTGCATTTAAATCAGATTTATATTGCTGATGCCCTGTCTAGGTCTTCCTAGACAGGTCTAGGTCTAGGTCTTCGTCTTCCTAGACAGGGATCCCTTTAAAGGGCCAGTCCCTAGTTGCACTTCCTAGCAGTTCAGTGTTTTTGATGGGAAATCTCCAGTGTTTGTAGTCGTAGTTCTACGTCTGTGATTGGGGAATTAAGTGTGTCAGACAGAGCAATATGCTGTTCCAGAAAATCAACAATGTTGTTTCAGTAGCTTTGAATAAAGGTGCATTCATTGATTGACAAAATCAACAATCTTCACAGGATCAAGAATCCTTTCCCTAATGTCTTCCATATTTGGTTCATTGACTGTAGACCTACGTGATTTGAAAGGGCCGGAATTGACTATAAGCTTTTCTTCTCAATTTTCTTATGGTTAAAACAGTGTTTATAAATATATAAACAACATGTTCTTGTCATAAACATGTCATACTACTAACAGTTACTGGTGATATGAACATAATTAAGCAGCGGTAGTAATGCTTTTTTTCCCTGTTTTTTTTCCCTCTGTTTTGCAGGTACCGGGCAGACACACAGACGTACCAGCCCTATAACAAAGACTGGATTAAAGAGAAGATCTATGTTCTGCTGCGGCGTCAGGCCCAGCAGGCTGGAAAATGAGCAGAGAAGCTGACCCAATCTCCCGGCCTAGGAGGAAATGGCAAACAGCAGTGTGGATACGTTAAAGAGGCGACAGACTTTGGCATGTTGTGTTTCGTCAGCCATTGTTTGAGTTGTTGAATTTTTATTGTTCCAAGAGGGTTTTTTTTTTTTAGAAACGGGGTGTATGTCTTTGTTTCAACATTTTATATTTAACAATTATCCTGTATCACTGGCAGATTTTGCTATTACAGTAAATAAACAAGTCTTACGTTTTTTGTCTTTACTTAATTTCATTTATTGAAAGCTTCTCATTGACTTGTCCCTTGACAATAACATACATTTATCTCAATGACTGAAGTTGTTTTAGATTTGAGGTGTACTGAGGGTTTACTGGACACAGTCCAGTACAGGGGTTCCAAAAGTTCTCCATGCTTAGGGCCAACAAAAAGCATCCTGATGGACACCTTGCTGCAAAATCTCTTTTGAAATTGCATTGATTTAATGCGTTGATTGATTTTTGTGTGTGTGTGTTCAGTTAGACAGTAATAAGTTCTTAATGTGGTGTTGTAAATACTATTATAATACATAGGTTATAGCAGTAATGCTGTAGTATTATTTTATTTTTATAAATTACTTAGGGCATTGGTCAAGTGAGTGCAAAAGTATTTCAGAATTTACAGTAAATGCTCTCATTGACAGGCCTGTAGGTTATGACTGTATTTTGTATAGGCTGTCACCCATCCTCACTAAATTCGAGGAACTTCAGCATTACATTATGGTTTATTCATTAGTAAATTCAATAATGCATCTTGTGATATACTATGTTACCTATAAGATCACTTAGGCATACGTTCATAGATGATATTAGAGGCAGTCGGGTGTCTTTTGCGGCTTATGGCTTGCAGACTCGACAACGGTGCCACAAGCCGCGAGGCACAGCAGAGACGAGTGGCATAACGCGCAAGGCATGGTTGGTGGAACTAAAAAGAATCCCATCATAACAAGATCCTTGGGGTCGCTTGTTTTCATTGGGCTCTGAAATGCATTAGCATAATGCAACAGTACTGGTGCGAATTCAATACCGTATGTAACGAGAGCGCGTGTTTTCAAAGCGCTTCTGTAGGATGGTCGAAGAAATCAAGAAGAGCACATCTGTTTCTCCTTCACAGCTGAAGGACGCCACGACTGCTAAGCCCCACATCTCCGCTCGCTTTATACCTTTGTGTTCTCCCTCTCACTCTTGTTTCTCACCCACCCCAGTCCAACCCCCCCCCCCCCCTCTCACACACTCACCACCACCACCACAATCCCCCTCTCCCTTAGCATCTGAAAAGGCTACTGAGTGAGAATCGATGGCGCAGAGGCCCGCCTGACAGGACAATAAACCACAAAGAAGCGGTGAGTTTTCCCTTTAAAGTTCTATTGCGAAATTGTTTCGTGGACGGGAGAGCGACGATGGTAGTGACAGCTGGTGTGGGGGGGCAATATTGATAGGGTATTTATGAAGCAACCCCTTTGTTGCTATGAAGCTGCACTACGCTTCAGCTACCCTCTGGTATCCCTTCTTGAAAGAAATCAAGTAACAGCGGCAGCAGCTCATCATCCTGTGAGGCTGTTGGGTTATAGGACGGGAAAATCGGTGCCATAGATTTATCGTTTGTACAGATGTAGTGTAGGCCCTCCATAATAACAAGATCGCAGAAATTTGTAGAACAGTCTGAAATGTTTTGAAATTCGCTCGTTTTCTGTGGTTACCCTCGGTTTATTATTCAATGTGATGCGGCACATACTGGGGGTCTTACATTAAGATTGTTGCGTGTGGTAAACAAAATTATGTCAGAGTGGAATTCTCCGGCTATATTTTTCCAACAACCTCCCTAGAAACTAAGAAGGAGACACGAAAAGGAATTGTCTAAGATGCGCTATCTGCCAAAATACTCGTTCATTACAACAGTGATATAGGGTGGCTATTCCTCTGTCCTCTCTGTTCAGACAAGACGATTAGGCAACGAGTCTAGTCGGCCACATGCTGTATCACACCCTCCCAAATGAACGCGGGATGAACTCGCGGAGGCTCGCGACAGCGTCCCGAAAATACACATATTTCATCCACACAAGACCGGCATCTCAGTTACCTTACCAACCACCCTCCCTCCCTGAGCTGTGCGTTATGTTGGCTTCTCCGTGAATGCCATTTGGGTAGGGAATGACAGACATCGTCCCATGAACATGGTTATTTGTGGATATTTGTGTCACCTTGCCGATTCCACCAGATTTATTTTGGTTACAATGAGGTCCTCAATTGTATTAGTCTATTCTGGTTTGTCTTCAGTTGGATCACTGCAATACAAATAGTCTGTTTTTCCTCTATATAGGCCTACACAGAATTTGTCATCTGTTAGAAACTTCTGTGTCAGAAGCCAAAGCTGATAATGTTTATGTTATTTGTGGATGTGATTAATGTCTGATACCTAATTAGATAACGGTATCTCAAAAACATTTCAGTTCCATGACAGTCAACCTTGCTCACACCCAAGTGTTGTTGATCAGTTACAAGCCTGTGGAATGAAATTCTTATAGCTAAATTCACTAATATCAGCCCCAATATTATCTTAATTTGCATACATGTACAGTAAATGGTTTTAAGTACTGGATTTAAAGAATAATATTTTTGCATCCTCACAACCAGAACTTTTTTCACATGCACACAAAGTTTCAAAAAATAGGCCTGTATTTTTGGACAATCACACACAATGATGCAAGTAAAATGTTATTGTCACATGCATGCATGGATGTAAGAAATACAGTGAAATGCAATTACTGTACATAACTTTAAGAATACAAATAAAGAAAATCTGACATCTAAATTCATTCATCGCTGCCTCTTCAAAAGGCATTGTTATAATGACATGGATGGATACAGTATTGACAAGAGTTCAGGTAACAAGAGTTCCCACATTTTCTTTAGGCCTTAAATCAACGCACTGGAAGCCTGTAGGAAGTGATGCCCTGGCAGAGGGAGGATCTGCCTCACCATTTGGCCTTCCTGGCCTGGTGCCAGACCCCAGCCAGCCCCTGAACCCTGGACTACTCTTCCCATGAGGCCTCCACAAGAACTCCACCTGTCTGCTCTGCGTGAGCCCCTCAATATATGAGGTGAACATGCACACTTTGATCGGCCATCAGCAGGCATACTCCATTGATTTATTTAACAGCCTTTTAAATACATAGATGGAGAGAAATGACTAGGCTGCCTTTATTTAAAAAGTCATTTTCTTTCTATGTCCTGTGGAGCCTTAAGACAGCAGTGATATACTGTAGTATTTAATAACAGTATAGTTGCTATAAATGGCTGACCACTGCTGTGTTTCTCTTTTCCACTGGTTCTCATTAGTTGACATGGAGGATGACGATGGCACTTGTTTATTTGATGTCTTATGGTGAGTGCAATGAGATACTTTTGCTCTCTCTTCTATTTGATCTCACACACAATGTTCTTAATGTGTTAAAGCCATTCTGTGTTTTTGTCTTTCGCAGTGATCCCCAAGCCCTAAATGACTTCCTCCATGGAACCAGCGAGGTTTGATGTTTTCAACACAATACAAATCTTTATGAATCGATCTTATAGTGTTTTTAGGATGTCTTTAAAATGATGGGGTGTACTTCAGCAGACCCCCTCCTCCAGTCCCTAATTCCCTGCTCTCCCTAACCTCCATCTTCCGTTCTTCTGTCCCAGCAGCTGCAGAACGAGGACCTGCTCATTAGCTCGGCCTCGGGGGAGCCCCCTCTCTTCACAGACGCCCCGGTGAGTGGGTGGCCCCCGTCTCCTAGGACGCTAAACTCAGCTTCAGTGTGCTCTCCATGGCAACACGTCCCCACCTTTTTTTTTTGCACCTGTAACACCTGTGTGGTAGTCAGATTTTGGGCATCTGTGCACTATAGGGCACAAGTGAGTCACTATTGTGTTGGTGAGGAAGGCGGCAGACAGGCAGTCTTCTGTATTTATAGGTTTTCTGTCAGAAGGTGATCAGCTCTAAAACTAATAATGCATCCCTCTCTTTTGCCTGGTTCTCACTCTCATCCACACCTGCTCTATGTGGACCTGCCTTTGTCTCACATCCGTCCTGCCGTTCTCTTCCAGAGCCCCGTTTCGCTCTTGGCAGACGACCCAAACTGCCAGGACGCGCCGGCCACAGGATGCGTGGACCTGTCCTTTCTGGAAGAGGCCTTGCTGGAGTCTCCGGAGGCCCAAGCAGAAACAGGCCTGGAGGAGGAAGAGTCGCCCGGAAGACTGCTGGGGCCTGGGGGATGTGTGGAGGAACCACCAGAGGAGGAAAGGGACGAGGAGGAAGAAGAGGAAGAGGATGGAGCAGCCTGTGACATCCTACAGCAGAGCCTCCAGGAGGCGGATATCACTGAGCAGACCCTGGCACTGGAGGCAGGACTGGCACAGCCGGCCGACCCCTCATCGCTGTCCCTCTACCAGCCTGGAGCCCTGATCCCGTCGCCCCCGGCTCCGTACCTCTCCAAGCCCCTGACCATCTCGACGGTCACCTCCGCCTTGCCAAGGGATACTCAGGCGGTCGTCGAGCCTCCTCAGCCGTCCTTATTAGCAGTTGGCCCAGGGTGTCCCTCTCTTAAACCTGCTGCACCACAGTTTATGGGGCTGTTACCGGGACACGTGTTCCCAGTGCCGTCCCCGGAAGCCAACTTCTCGCTGAGCCCAGTGCAGGGCTCCAGCATGCTCATCCAGAAAACTGTGCCAAGCATCACGGCGGGACGCCCCATGTTGGCTCCGACGGTGAGGGCCAATCCAAGCACAGCGACAGCAGCCGCCGCCGCAGCAGCAGCTGCAGCTGCAGTGGCAGCCCCAGGGATCATGCTCCAGAGAGGCCCCCTACCCATCCAGCCCAAGCTACCGGTTAGCATACAGCCTCGTCTGGTGCAGATAAGTCCCAAGCCTGCCGTCGGACACAAGCCCACGCAAGCCGGCCTCACCTTTGTCCCCGTGACCACGTCCTCGAATATCTTGGTAACGTCGCCCCCTGTTGGACCAAAGCAAGCACCTCAGCCCCAGCCGACGACCGCCAGCCTTCCGAAACCGGTGAGCCTTCAGCTGCTCAACCAGGCGGGCTCCATCGTCATCCAGCCACACGGTCTCTTCCAGGGGCAAAACCAGTTCCTTCTTCCTGGTCAGACCCCAATGACCATAGCCCAGCCAGCAGCCGGCACGACCCAACACCTTCTCAACCAGCCCGGCCCCCAGAGGCATCCGTCAGTGCAGGGTGGCGCTCCGACCGCAGGACCCCTGGTCGATGGCTCCCAGATCCTCACAGTCCCCCAGAGACAGTTGAACTTCAGTCCTGTGTTCACTACTCCTACTGGGCAGCTCGCGCTCAGACAGGGGACTCTCCTCTCTGGACCCCTGCAGCTGCAGTCAGCACCACCTGCTGTTTTCCAGGTGCCAGCGCATCTAGCTGGGGCCTATGCGTCGCCGGGTCAGGGCCCACAGGGTCACACAGTCGTCCACAACCCGGGGTTGGGGAACCACATCACGCTGATAAACAGCTCGGCCATGCTCGCCCCGGACATGACCTCCATCTCCATAGTGAACGGCCCCTCCGTGGTGCAGGGGCTTCCCTTCACCCCGCCGGCCCATCGCGAGTCAGCCCAGCCGCTGAGGCTCCCCCAGACTTCCGTCCTGCTCCTGCCAGAGAGACCCGTCCCGGAGGAGAGACCCCCAGAGGAGCTGCTCCAACTGGCACCGGTTAGTATTGGGGCGTAGGCCAAGTTACTCCGGAGGAGAAGTCAGGGGAAAAAAGCACCATTACTTTCTTGGTGATAAAGTAATGAACTGTTTAAGGCCTATTGAGAGCCCAGACCAACAACGTTAGCTAAAGCCTAATCCTAACCCTAACCCTAACTCTAGGCATATCATAAATAAGGAGGCATATTCTACGCATGCAAGTTTTGCTAATGTAAACAGCAGAAGCTCTGATGTCTCATTAAATCCACTTGTTTATTGCCTATTTTGCAGGGTGGCCAGCTAGTCCCTCCTGTACCACTGCAGTCCCCCTCGTCCTCGGCGGCAGAGATGCAGCCCAGCGGCACTCCGCCGGTGGTCACTTTGCTGCAGCCGATGCCGGACGCTCCACAAGCCGTTGAACTGACTGCGCCCCCACTGACCAGCAATCTTATGCACCAGCCTGAGATCCAGCATGAGAAAGAGGGCAGGCAGAGTCCTGTCAATCAGATTTTTGTTCAGCATTTGCAACAGGTAAGTTGATATTCATTGTAGAATATTATAGAACAGAGATCATAAAACACTTTAATTCAGAATTTAAAAAAAAAAAAATCTACTTATGTTTCTTTCTGTTTCACTTTGTAGCAAATGCTGAAACCTATGATCCCTAACATTGACCCCCTGGCTACCTCTTTGCCTGTGCAAGTCACCCCCTACCCCTCGTCTCAAGCCAACAAGGTCGAGGCATGTCCTGCTCCGACGCCCCCTCCCACTCTACTACCCCAAACAGAGCCTCTTACCATGACCCCTGAGCAAACAACAACAATGGCTGTCCCAGTGCACTGTAGGTCTTCACCCAGCGACATGCTGTCTTCACCTCCGGCCGTTCAGACCCCTTTGGAAACTCCCATGGCCGAATTTTCTATGTCCCTTAATGAGCATTCCGCTGACTCCCTGTGCGGAGTGGCTGGTGGGATAACCCCGCAGGTGTCTGTTGTGAGTGCGGTGTGCAGCAGTCCGTCTCCGCTGCCAGTCGGCGGAACAGAGGCCCCCTTGCAGCAGCAACAGCAGCAGCAGCAGCTTGTCTCTCATCCAGTTCCTGAAGGCCTTAAGCCAGAGGCTCCACAGGCCAAGGCCTCGGCTCAGCAACTGATTCCAGACAATAGTAAGTCTCGAGAGTTTATGCTGCAAATGGGACAACTGTGGAATAACCATTGATTTTTTAGCATTAAATATTATATTTTGTGACATTTAACATTAACATTATATGATGTATTTTTAACATATAACATTTCAATTTTTTTAACCATAACATTAACTTGCAGTCCTACTGTAACTTTTACTCAGTATCTATTCAGTGTTGCGAATGATGCCTCATTCAGTCTTTCCTTTGTGATTATTCTCAGTAGAAACTGCAATCTCCCCAGTGTCCAACGGCAGAGAGGTGTTCTGCCCCAGACCTCAAGGTCTGCAGGTCTTAGGGACTCAAGGCTACAACCTAAGCATCCAGGCATCTCAAACTACAAAAACACCAGAGTCAAAGACACAGGTAAGAACCAATATGAAGGGACCAGTTTTTCAAAGCCATTTAATCTGATTCAGATTATTTAAAGAATTTTTGAATGAATATATTTTGTGTTCTTAATTCATTCCTCTTGCCCTCCAGCCCCTGATGCCTGTTCAGTCATTTGAGGCAGAGGAGCCACTCACACAGGCAATGCGCAGACACAGGTATGAACAAAGAGGCAATTCATGCATTAGCGTTTATCAGAGCTTGGTTTTATTTCCATTGTTTTGACTGGTATTGCCATTGCCATTATTAGGGATGTGTTTTAATATTTCTTCTAAAACTGGTAGTTCCGACCCTCGATTGTGATTGGTGGAATCGCATTCCATGCCGTTGTAAAATCCAAGATTAACCACGGCTCTGACCGCATTTTGTTCCATATTGCTGTGACATTGCAAAGTGAACGGTGGTTGCGAATACGTTGCTTGGCAACATTTCAGCTAGACAAACTATATTTCTTGGTGGAGGAAGTTGTCTATGAATAATTCGCTACATTTCTTGTCGTTATGTCTTCTTTTCATGAAATCATGAGGGGTTAATGTGGTAACAGTTTTAGAAAAGCAATAAGCCCCTTGAGTCCATGAGTTAGGCCTATGCTCCGCTGTGCGTCGTACTGAACGACTCACCTTAGCCGTGATAAAATTAGGGATGAGACACGATTTTCGAAATTCGACCTACTTGATTTTCGAATAGTTAATTAGAATATTATTTTATCTCCGAACCAAAATTCAGGGAATGCAGGAAGGCTACTTCAGTGAACTCCGACATCTGTGCCAGCAGCGAGCTCCGCAGCTGGCTACTAACCCAAAGTCTATATTGAGCTCCTGTCACAAAACATGTGGCCTATGCTAATTTTAAACAAAAAAATGAGACAATGAATACTTGCTTTCATGGTTAAAACCAGTGTGTTAAAATCTCATTGCCGCCTCTGACAATCATTTGTCGACCATCTCCCTTTTAACGTTAGTATTTGAAGTCGGGCATGTGAAGCCTTGCCTATAGGCTATTTTCTACATCTGTCAGTTTAGCGAAGCTATTGGTCATAAGCCTGCATTTTGAAAATGGAAATGGAATAGTTTAATACTGATTTCTTTAATGAAGACCAGTCAAGCTGGCATAATTTACTTCTAACATTACCGTCTGTGCTGACGCTGCGTTGATTGGGAAAGACGTTCCAATGTCGGCTAAATTTATTTGCTATTTGATTACTTTGATTTGGTTAATTTGATTACTTACTTTAGCCTATATTAAATGACAAAAACACCTTTCTTGATTGATCAAACTGTTTAACTTGCTACAAATCCAAAAGGCGAGGTGAATTCTCCCTCTCCCTCTCGGTCCTCCTGTGAGTTTGCGAGTATGCTTGCCTGCGTGCGTGCATTGGAGGGGGGTCACATCCCTAGGCAAAAAGTCACATCCCTAGGTAAAATCAGCACAACTCATGGCCTCTCGGGGCTTATTGCTTACATACATGCAT
>JAUCNH010000040.1:3583314-3595097 GCA_032353275.1 Sardinella hualiensis | reverse complement strand
TCTCCTGTTCATCCAGTCCTTCTCTGAGTCTGGCAATACCAATTTTAGCTCCAAATTAGCATGTATCATTGAGTCGATTTGGACCGTTAGCATCTCGCCTGGTCTAATCCGCTTCAATGATGACTGTTAGCTTGGAGCTTAAATAGGTATAGCCAGACTGAGAGAAGGACTGAATGAACAGGAGAAAGGTATGGCTCAATGAATTAACTAATGGGGAGATGGAAAATTAACATATTTCCACAAATGGTAGAGTGTTGCTTTAAGCTCACCAAGTGCTGTTGGTAAGTGAGAATTTTGGTACAACAGACTGGATAGCGAACCTGCTAACGCTAACTAAATGGGGCAATGTGAAAATACTTTATGACTTCAGTCAGTTAGCGTTGGCTGCCAGGTTGCTAACGAGTCTATGTTGTAACAAATTCCCTCTTTTTCTTCTTGGTGGGCTTAAACAACAAACAGAGCTATGGTACACTTCAAATAAGCAAAAGAAAAAAAAACATTAGATGTTGACAAATCAACGGTCTGACCTTTGAGAGAGTGTGTGTGTGTGTGTGTGTGTGTGTATCACAAGTGTGTATGTGATCACAAGCATACCTGATGTAGGAGTCTGCTTTGCCACACACCACACAGAGGTTCTGCTTGGCTGTGAGGTAATAGTCCTGCTGCGTCTCGGGCCGTCCAGATGGTTCAAACAGCAGACGCACGATGAAGGGATCCTCACTCTCCAGCTCTACAGCGACCAAAACCAATCACACTCAGATTAAATCCCCTCTCAACTCAGCACAAAGCCTTGGGCTGGAAAATTCCACTTGTCGCTAATGGCTTAAATCAGTCCAACAACTCAACAACAGTCCAAGACTGTTTTTATAACTTCATAACATTGAGTATCAACATCCTTCAAAAGCCTCATATTAAAGGCAGCAAACACAGATGTCCATACCTCCAATGCCTTTATCCAGGTACCACTTGGCCTTTTTCTTGTCACATGTGCACAGAGGCTGACCGTCAGGGGCATGGAGAAAGCAGTTGTCGTAGAGAGGTGACTTCCTGCAATGAGAATGAAACTATTCACTTTCCTGCACAAGGTCTAAGAACAAGGGGGACGGATCAAAATCAAACGGTGCTACAACATAAACACCTCTAATTCCCAGAGAGGTGGTTGCACACTGGTTCATTCACACCACCAGTGAAAAGTCCCATCTCACCTGGCGGAATATCCAACCCCCAGGGGTTTCCTCTTGTTCTTGCGGGGGTCCGGCACACGCTGGTCCCCAGACTCGGGGCTGTCTACAGACAGCTTCTTGCTGCTGTTGCTGCTGCTGGTCCTCCTGCGCTCTCCGTCCTGGTTCCCCGGCAGGTTGCGGCCCCGGAACGGGACGTCCAGAAGGCCCTGGCACCGCGTCGCCAGCCGGGAGTAGGCGCTCCCCCCCACAGAGGGGGACAGGCTGGCGTCCGCGGGGCTCTTGCTGCTGGGGCCGGTGGGAGAGCTGAGCAGGTGGAAGAAGAGGGCCACAGATACCTGGGCATCACGTGCAGCATAGCTCACCTGCACAGGAAAGTCAGATTAAGATTCATAAACAAACAAAGAAACAAACAAACAAACAAACAAACAAACAAGCAAGCAAGCAAACAAAAATGCAGGTATGGGTTGATGCAATGGCTGACTCCCAATGAACTTTAAAGGAGAAGTGTGAATCAATCCACAGCCCTGTTGTTAGAGGTGATTGAATGCAGTCTATAGCAAAAAGAATCAGAACATTTGATGCAACCTAGACCGAGTAACAAACCATTAACCGTTGTTAAGCGAATGGGGCCTAGCAAAATGAAACTGAAAGTAAGCCACCATGCCCCATTTACTCAGTGTAAGTTGGCGATTCAGTATTCGGCCTATGTTGCATCGAGTTTTTCGTCCTTTTTCCTGTAGACAGCATTTAGCGACCTTGAACAACCCGGCTTTGAATTGATTCACACCGAACTTCTCCTTTAAGTGCTTAGTTAGGACATTGGGATCAGGCAAAAAGTTTGTCAATCATCTACTGCACCCAGTACACCCAAACTGTTAGCCCTATGCAATAGCATCATTCTGCATTTCCTGTTGGACCAAAGGCTACCTGCTCAGGGCTCAGCTTCTCAGCTTCCCAGTCACTGCAGCGCAGGTCCAGGGATTTGTCCAGGGTGACGTTGAGCAGGTCTGCGGCTAGCGACTTCAGGCTCAGGCCATTGGTTAGTGCTACATGCCTGCTTGGGTGAAATAGGCACCCGATCAACTAAAACAGCCAAACAGACTCGACAACATTCCAGGCACGATTCACCGAAATACTGTATGTTATGATTATGGCAACAGCAACACAAATGCCTAGGGTTTTGCACAGTCTTGCACAACCAATGATGTTGCCCACACTACTGTATATGGATGAGTATCGCTGAAGTTTACTGCTTTTCCAGGGGTTATGACCCTGAGGTGCTTCCAACAGGATTCTACAAGTGGTGGTGGGGTATCCCTAGAATCCCTATCGGCAGTAACTGCTCCTATTAATTGCATGTCCATTGCAAAACAGACCTAAATCGCCACTGATGAAATCAATTAAAATAATGCAAACGAAACAGACTGAAAGATAATATTTTTTGTCACAGTTTTCCAAAAAATATTATTTGATCCCCAATTAGGTTCTGATGGCAGAAATGAGACTATAGTGGGTCACCCTGGAAACAAGAATTCAATAACTGGACTCCATATTATTCACTCTTGATTGATATATGGTCTGAGTCCATCCAAGCTACTTAATTAATGAATTACTTCAACAGCAATCTATTTAAATGCATTAAGTAATGATCCATTAAGTAGGTTGGGTTTCGGAGTGTTATTACCTTTGCCTCTGAGCAAGGAAACGCAAGTCCACAGTACAGCGCAGCACCAGGCCATGGTCATGTGCCAGGCGCTTGCCGTCCTCGAAGCAGCCCACGCCGACCTTCAGCACGTGCAGGTCGCTCAGGACGTCTACCAGGGTCACGGGCATGGGTGCATCTCCAAACAGCCGGAGCCGCACCAGCGCACACTGGCCTGTGTAGGTGGCCATCTGCAGTAACGAGACGGCCGACGGCTTGCCCTTCACGGACACCTGAGAGAGAGAGAGAGAAAGAAGTGGAAGACATGTTCAGGACGCTGTCGGTCCGCACCGCAGCAGGGTGGGGAGAATCTGAGCACATGCAAAAAGAGGTCTTACGCGCATGCCCTTTACCCATTCACAGTCTAACCCCAGAACAGGGTAGACCTGCAGGTCCTGTTGCAGCGAGGGCCACAGGGACTCCCATTCCTCGGCAGAGCTCACCACCGCCGGCATCACGCCCAGAAGAGCTTGTGGAGAGGGAAGCGAAGCAGGCAGGGGTGAGGGCGGAGGAGGTGTGGGAAGCTTTGAAGCCTCTGGTACCACCTGGGGCGACTCTGGGTCAGCCGTAGTCAAACACTGCTGATGTTCTTGTGGCTGCTTCGATTTCTGCGACTGCTGCTGCTGCACCTTCTTGTCTTGTAGTGGTTGTTTTTGTTGGTTGGTTTCCAATGCAACAGATACAGATGGACCCTGGGTCAGTCTCTTTCTCTGGGTGAGGAAGCTTCTCCAAATGACCAGGCCTCCTAGCGTTGCCCCAAGCACAGTGGCCATAGCGGCCATTAGAGAGTTCTGTCGGGACATTTTTTTCACGTGGACAGCAGAGGACCTCTCGGGGTGAATGAAGGGACTTCACGTCAAAAACTGACGCTATCCAGAGAGAACGCACTTCACCGTCGTGTGAAACGTCTTCCTTTAAAAGGACGTAGGTGTAGATATACGTGAAAGAACGAAGCCGCTTTCAGATGGTTTCCCCCTGATGCGGGTCAAGAAAGGCTTGAAAAGATAACGGACATATCTGCGCGTATCCCCTGTGCCTCTTCTCCTGACTTCATTTAGCACACATCTGCAAGAGATCACCGTACATGAAAGAGGCTTTATCAACGTCAGACGTTAGGAGGGCACCTACATGGAAAATGCGTCGTCTTAGATTAAAAGATTAACAACCTAAATTACAGATATTATGTAACTGCCATTGTTTACAAGTGAATCGTATCTTATTGCGCTTTCCGCAGATAATTCATTGTCCTTTAGCCTGAGACTTATTTGCAACATTGTAACTTTTCTGACGCTGAAACAATAGCAATATGTAACAGACTGTACGCCTTGTAGCCCATCACAAGATACAATGTTTCCAAGTTAGCCCAGGGAGCTAACTAGCATGCATAACTTTGTCAGTGACTGACCGGCTACGATGCAGAAGGATAAACGTTAAATCCCAGTCTATTGAATACGATAGACTGGAGTGCATCTACTGTGCCGATACAAGCACAGTAGATTTTTGTTGTCATTTAGCGAGTGAAAGTAACCTGTTTAGGTTAACTATCAAACAAACTAATTGGCTAGCTTCGTTGACATAAACGTTGTCGGACACCGGACAGTGAAGCCAGAGAAGCCAAATACTGCAGCACAACTTCTTATTCACAACTGCGTTGCGCAACACTATTAAGTCTAATCTTCTCAGCCCGCAAATAATTGATAACTAACTCAAAAAACCATCAGAAGTAGTAACTCAAACCCCTTAAGAGAACACACCTACCCCTGAACGCCGTGGCCCACCGTTTGATGTTTTACCTGCAGACACATGCATCTTCCCTATAAAAAATTGTTGGAAGTCTTTCCGGTTCAACACCTTTCACTACACTCTATCATAATAAAAGTCTCACAACAAAATGCCTGAAGACCAAAGTGTGTCCTCCATACTCCAATATTTTCAAATATATATACAGTAGAACCTAAATTATAACTAATACATAGTTATGGAAATATGTGTTAATTTCTTTTTTTTTCCATCTATTTTAAGGTTCATAAGGACTGGCTATTATTGCAGAATTCTTGGTCAAAAAACACTTCCGGGTTAAATTTTTTTATCTTTATTTTTTGACGTTACCAGGTCTATCATCAAATTTGAAAGTAACGGTATGATATGAGAATATAATGAACTTTTTATCAACTGGATGAGTTTCAATCGTTTGACACACACACACACACACACACACGCGCGCGCGCACACACGCACGCACAAACTAGGCAGACAAGTTCACCTCTACCACCATCATTTTATTCAATCTTTTTAGATTCAACTGTTCTGTAGAGAAGTGGAATAAAATAATGAAATAAAAAATAAATCATGGAAAACAAAACAAAACAAAACAAAAAAACAACAAATCTTATTCACAGGTTTGATAAAAACAAAATCAGATAAAGGAACATGAGCCCAAACGGACAGACAACAGTCTCTTCATCTCCACTGAAAACAGCTTGACCCATACTGCCCTTTGGCCATCCGCCATGCCAACATGCCATTCCTTCCTGATGGCATCAGAGCCAGTTGATGCCAAACCTTTTGCTTCTTCACCCAGTGTGCTGCCGACTGATCAATCATCTTAGTGCTTCTTGTGCAAATAAAATTGAAAAAGATCATGAAAAAGTAAGCAGTAGAGATGAAAAACTGTCGATAGTGTTAAAAACCATATATATAAAAAAGAAAAGACAAGTTTAATTTACCACGTGAGAAATACAAGAGGTAAAACTTAAGTAATGACGAGTACTACACCTTATAAAAAGAAATAAAATCACAAATGAGAGAGAAAACAGGAGAGAATGAATACACCGAGACAGATAGAGACAAATGGAGAGTGTGTGTGGGTAAGAGACTCAGAAAGAGAGAGAGAAAGAGAGAGAGACAGACAGACAGAGAGAAAGAAAGAGTGAGATTGAGATTAGAGATGGTAGATGGGGTGACCTGGGTGGCCGGCTAATGCAGGACTCCAGTGCTGAGGTGACCCAGAGCCGCCCCACCCCCTCCCACAGCTGGGTCCACGTTGATTGTAGTTGCAATGATTTCACTATTTACAGTAAGAGGTGCATCCAAAATCACAGAACCTCAGCGACGACAGTAAGACGAAAAAAAAAATAAAAATAAAAATAATAAAACAACATCACCTAAAAACAGCCATCCCTTCACTCAGTCTCTTTTACACAACAGAAATCAACAATGACATGAGCTGTGAGAGTGTGTGTTAATATAGATCTATCCAAGTATATATATATATATATATATTTATATATAATATATATGTTCATTATCTTTATACACACACAGGATCATTTTCATTGTAGCTAGCCCTGCACCTTTGGCAAGATTACTTACAACTCTTTCTGTTAGATTCCAAAGCTATTTAAAATATACTAAAATGCATAAAAATAAAGATTTTGGCATTCTTCTCATGTGTTCTTCTGATCGTAGAGTTTTATGAAAACTCCTCAAAATCTGGAAGCTCAGTTCCTCTCAGTGCTACAGTCCTTCAGATGGGATGGAGTTCTTCTAACTCCCAGCCTCCAGGGGGCGACGCATGCACAAGGGAAGTGGAGACGTCGGGGACGCCACGCTCATTTGCTCGACTACCAATCCCTCGCAGTGTTAATGTGTTTGAAAGGGCGCTTGTCTGAATGGTGTCCTTGTCTTCCAGTGACAGGCCGAGTCCTTAGGTCAGCCTTGCCTTCCACAGCTGTCGAGCAGCCTGCCCACCACTTTGCATTCGGCATCTGCTCAAGTCCTCCACAGGCAGTGTGTGTGTGTGTGTGTGTGTGTGTGTGTGTGTGTGTGTGAGAGAGAGTAACAAACAGAGAGAGCTATGTGGCTAATGGAGATTCATGGCAATGAGGGACAGGGTGGCTGATAAGACAGCTTCTAAGACCCATCCATGGAGGGCTGACAGAAGCTCTCTCTCTCTCTCTCTCTATTCTTCACTCTCTTTTTCTCTCTAGTCTTCACACTGCCTGCCTCATGCTGCCATCTGTCCATCAGAACATCCACGTCATCTCCACCCCCCCCCCCTTCCCTCCCCACTTCCTTCCATAGCCCCCAGGACTCCCTAAGCGCACGCTTGTCTGATCCCCCTTCTCAGAGCTGAATCTCAAAGGTCTTGTGCAGCTCGCTGGAGAAGGGGTTGGTGGGGGAGGGCGTGGTGCGCTGGTGCGTGCGGCTCTCTAGCGCCGCCCACTGGGCCTCGAAGGCGTCGGCTTGCGGCTGCGGGGGCACCGAACCCACAGAGGCGGCTGGGCTGGCCCAGCTGTCGGCGGTGCCGTTGAAGGCGGCGTTGCCGTTGGGCGGCTGAAGGCTGACGCTGGCCTGGCCGCCGATGACGGGCATCGGGGGCTTGCCGAAAGCGGCGTGGGGGTCAAACTGCGGCACAGGAGGGCACTGCTGGGGGACCTGGGGCATGAAGGGCACCGGGGCGGGCGGCGGCTGCTGCTGGGCGGCTGAGCCGAAGACGTTGGCCACCATCTGGGAGGGAGTGATGCCCACCACAGGCACGCTGGGCTGGCTGTAAGGCAGACCGTTGGCCAGCGGTACCGGGTAGGCAGGCGCCGAGGGCTGGGGGTGGAAGGCAGGTTGGCGCGGCGGCAGCATGGGCACTGCCGGAGGGGGCATGGGGGGCATAAAGGCCATGGGGGCGGGGGGGACGGGGGCGGGAGCCATGGGTGCCACGGCGGCGGGCACCATGGGGGCGGGCGCGGCCGCTGCCGGGAAAGGCTGCTGGGCGGGGGGCGTGGAGGACTGCGGGCCGCGCACGGACCTGGTCACCTCCTCGAGCCAGCGGTCGGCCTCTGAGGGGGTTCGTCTGTGCGAGGCGGCGGGACCAGTAGGGGGCGTCAGCGTGCTGGTGGGCAGGGAGGCCACAGCAGCGGCAGGGTTGCTCCAATCTCCTCCTAGAAAACAGTCACACACACACCACAGCTACAGTTAGCTACAAACCCAACGCCAAAGCTGCCGTAACCGGGGCAGCAACGGTTTAGGACAAATATCTTCAACCAAACACACAACAGAGTTCGCTGCAATCCTCCAAATCTGCCGTTCCGAGAGCCGAAGTGGTTATGGACAAATATCTTAAAATTATGAGAGTGTGTGTGTGTGTGAAGAGAACAGCCTTTGCCAGTTTCCACCAGACTCTCAATCTCTTCAGTGTGTACACCTAAAAATAAACCGGCTGGCTGACGCTCCCGTTTCTTTGTCTTTAGCGTTCTGTCTGGTTCAAATAGACAATAGTACACAGCATCTGACAACCTTCTTAGTTGCACAAGGGCAGCGCACACTGTGCACAACACAAACTGTGCTTTCCAGGAGACTGGTAAGCCCGTATATAATACAGATCGCTCCTTATTGATTCTGCGATGAAATACAGTGGATGCGGTTACAAAAGCCACTTGTTTACTGAACTGTAGGCTACAAAGACAATCTACACAAAGTGCAGTGAAATTGTATTTGGTAATGCATTGCTGGTAATGAATGTATTGTGGCGTTTAAGATGCGCTGCATATCCGTGTTTCCCTGATGCTAAATGCTGTTACACGCGCCACAGGCTGAGGCAGAGGCTGTATCTGTGTTGGGCAGCTCAGAGGTTATTTTTAACATAACACTATCTAGTTCACGTCTAGACACTTCAGGCAAGTGCCGACCCACGTGCGTGTGAGTGTGTGTGCGTGCGTGTGTGTGTGCGCGTGTGTGTGTGTGTGTCAGCAAGTTGTCGCAAGATGTCATATCGTTGCATATCGTTGAGGGGAGACATGGATGGTAAGGGTTGACACTGAAACATGATGTGCTACTGAGGAGCCCAGGAGCCAATGACTTCTAGCCAGTGTAGACAACACGACTTGACCTGCGCAACAATTCAGCAGCAGGCTAGACTACTGCACTGGGAGAATGTGTGTGTGCGCAGGGAGTGGAGTAGCTGCAGGATTTAGGGTCTAGGGGGGGCATTGACATTCAGACACAGTCTGCCTCTTTAGGATGCCAAACTGCACCTCTTAACATTTCATAGCTATTGTGTCATGGCATGTTCACAGGGTCAGACATCAGAAGCAGATCTACCGCATGATCTTTGCAAATCTTCCAAATGAACCCGAAACATAAATAACAACAAAACCGGCCAAACAGGATAAGTGCATGCAAAAGAGTCAGAGGGTTCAAGCTGGTGCTTAGTGCTTGTGCTTATTGCTTCTGCTCGTTCTTGTGCTGTGCGGTGCGGTGCTGGCCTGTGGCCCTCGGAGGCCGAGTGGGGAGACTCACCTGCCAGAGTTGGGCCCGTGGGCGCGACAGGAGCTTTGGCCCAGGGGTTAGTGTCACGTGCAGGCAGTGGAGGAGGCAGCGCCGGGGGATTTACGGTAACAACAGGGGCAGGAGCGGGAGCGTGAGCAGGGGCAGGGGCAGGAGCAGGAGCAGGCGAATGGACAGGGGCAGGGGCAGGGGGAGGGGGAAAGGCAGGAGCTGAGCCGTTCACTAATAGCCATACAACATGAACAAGGGCAGAAGGGGAGAAGTGGGGGGGGGGGGGTGAGTGCACAGAGTGAGAGGTTGAAAGAGAATAAAAAGTCTACATTAGTGCTGACATGGCAACAAAAACAAAACAAGCTAAGAGAGAGAGAACTGTACGTATTAGAAGCTTAGTGCGACTACTAATGCCACAAGAGATGTGGCTTTTCCGCACCCTCACACACACACACACACACACACACACACACACATACACACAATGCATAAGTAAACACACATGCAGTGCTCAGACTGTGCTTTGGCTGTTACCTGGAGCGGCGGGGGACTGGGGCGACGAGGCCGGTTTGGGCATGGGGGCCGAGCTGAAGGGGTCCTCCGCGGGGCCACTGAAGGCCGAGGTGATCTGAGTGCACAGGGAGCTGATGCTGTCCCCCTCGCCCTCCACCTCGGGAACTAGAGCACAGTGCACAGGGCGACAAGAACAGAGACGCAGGTCAACTGGTCAACCAGTACCCATGACTGTGATTATACACACAACAAGGCTGGAGCACTCTCATTGGTACAGGCAGCAATGCTGCTAACAAGAGACGCAGTTCTTCACTGGCTTCCTGATCTCCGCAAGTTTCCTGGGGTGGCTACTGGGGAAATGACTGTGGTTGACCAAATTTCTGGTCAATCAGCTGTAGTATCTTTTTTTTTTTTTACAGTAAATGGAAATTTGAAAAAAATCTCACTACCCTTCTTGTAACTACGTGTCCAAATTCTACAACTAACGTCACATGACGACGAGACACGGGTGTTAAATTGCCGAAGAGGAAGTCTTGTCCTCATTTCACGCTAAGCATCATGAGACTGTGAAACCTGTGGATACAGAACTGATACAGATTCAGGACTGTAGACTGGAAACGGAGGGAAGAGCTGGACCAGTGAAACGGCTCTCTTGGTCTACACCAGTGAAGTGGCTCTCTCAAGGTGGGTCTCTGGACCAGTGAAACAGCTCTCTCTAGGGGTCTGAACCAGTGAAACAGCTCTCTTGGACTAGACCAGTGAAGCGGCTCTCTCTGGGTGGGTCTGGACCAGTGAGACAGCTCTCTCTAGGGGTCTGAACCAGTGAAAAAGGGGGGGGGGGAGGGTGGGGGTGGTCTGGACGAATGAAACAGCTGTCTCTAAGGGTCCGGACCAGTGTGACAACTGTCTCTGGCAGGCTCGACTGCAGGCACTCACCGGTGTTCTTCATGGGGAAGTCGGACTTGCGCTGCATGGTGGAGGGCAGCTCGTTCATGCGCAGGGAGAGCTGGCGCTTGAAGGGGGAGGTCTTCTGGCTGAGGGCGGGGAAGCCGCGGAAGGAGCCTTGCCGAGCCAGAGCCTCCACGGGGGCGTGGCGGCGGGGGATGGCATGGGGGTTGCTGTCCTGGGAGCCCAGCGGACCGCCTGGCAGCGGGGGGGAGGAGGAAGAGGAGGAGGGCGAAGAGGGAGCGCCGACTTGATTGGGAGGGGGTGCTGCCGTCGAGGCAACCTTGATGTCCACCTCGGCTGTATAAAAGGGCGCATTGGAGAGATTACCAAATGTAATATGATAAAAAATATATCATATTATATTGTACAAATATATACTGTATATCATATCACATTTTACATCATCATGAAGCCTAAAATCATTTTTATGGGTTCTGAAGATGCAAAACTCGGTTCTAAAAAGCAAGGCATGAGTCAGTAGGTCCAGTTAGTGCATTCAGTCAGTGAGCACAAAAGCATTTCTCAAGCTCTGAATTCTGAAAATGGTCTTCAGAAGGCTTGCAGAGTTGCTCGCCCACCCACACACACACTCTCACACGGACACACACAAACCTTTTTTCGCATCCTGTAGTTGCCTCATGACCTCCTCCCGCTCAGCTGCCTCGGTTGCCGTGGTGACACGGAAAGAGCCCTCTCGCGTGAAGGTGGTCCGATTTGCGTCGAAGGTTGCCGTGACGCCACACTCTTTCTCTCGCTTCTGCTTGCGCTCCAGGCACGCGGCGAACGCGCAGCCGACTGCATGACTCAGACGCTCTCCCTGTCTCACACACACACACACACACACACACACACACACACACACACAATAGATCAGACTCAAATAACAATACACAGAAATAGCTGGCTGGCCCAGATCTGGAACAAAGTGACAGACAGTGACGCAGCAACAGCAGCAGCAGCAGCAGCAGTAGCAGCAGGAGCAGCAGCCAAGGATGCTTGCTGGGATGGGCCCCTGATTCAGAGGTGCCACAGGCACGGCCCACGGCGAGGACAAGGGGAAGACCGGGAGGGAAGTGAACCCAGTGAACCAGCATTGAGACTGCAGGCATTACTGGGGAGGACGGATCATCACTAACATATGTCTGTGTATATATAATACAGTGCCC
>JAUCNH010000040.1:3403867-3414135 GCA_032353275.1 Sardinella hualiensis | reverse complement strand
ACTAACAAAATCCATACATGCATACGGAAACCTGTCGTCTAAGATTTTACCCATGGTCTTATTTGTGGTGGTAGGCCTATCTTTGAACAATATATAGCTATGATTATGACCTCACTTTGACCTCGGCAACCTAAGCTCCACGTATAGACCTTGACAAACTGATGTTTTGGAATCAATTATATTTCACACTTACGTCTCTGTTTTGGCAAAGCTTTTTATGTGGCTTAGCTGGGCTTTGCACTGATCTTGCCTTGGCACTTCTCACCACTTCGACAAGAGTTTTTTTGCTCTGATGGCAACAAATGTTATTTGACTTGGAGACGAATAGTGCTGAGGTAACTGTGTGAAAAGGTGTGTGTGTGTGTGTGCGCGCGCGCGTAGTGCGTAGTATGTAGTGTGTGAGTGTTTGTATGTATGCATTTATGTTTAGTTTGTATTTGTGTGCCTGTTTGTAGGTGTTTATATTTTATGTTTGTGTTGGGTGGCATGTGTATGTGTTGTCTGGTTGTTTGTGTACGTTTGTGGGTTTCTGTGTGTGTATGTGCTTGTGAATCCTGATAACACATCATGAGTGGGAGGAGGTGTTTGTGTTAGCTGTGCATGCTCAGAGAGCAGGCACATCCTCCATTCACAGTAAAGGAAATAATGACACGACTTCAGAGGAACCACGTGCCACAATTACGAGCAGAACTTGGGCTGCACAAGATTTGGATGCATGCAAATTTCTGTGTATGCTTTGTTTGTTTGTGCATTCAAGTGGAGAACTTGGACACACAAACAAAACCACCTTTGAGTTCTGAGCCCAAAAACAGAAGAAATAAAAGTTTAATGAAAGTTTTGTAGCATTAGAGCCTAGATTTGGCCACAAATATGCATTCATTATTCCCAAAAGTTTTTTTGTTAAGGACAATTTGTAGTTCGCCACTGCCTTGGCTGATACACAAGTATTTCTATAAAGTAAATAAAAACAGCTTAAAATGCATGTTTCCATGGTAACTTGTAATTATTTTTCTGGGTTTTTATCGTGTGCTATGGCAACGACAAAGGGAAAGAATGGACAGGAAAAAACAGGAAGTGAAACAGCCACATGGGCTTCTGATGACTCTCCCCCTAACTCAGCACAGATACAACTCTTTTGATGTTATTTGAAAGAGAAGGATTATGTGCGCAATGTTCTCTCTCTCTCTCTCTCTCTCTCTCTCTCTCTCTCTCTCTCTCTCTCTCTCTCACACACACACACACACACACACACACACACTGTGAGTCCTGTCTGCCATATGTATAGGCATCCAAGTGTCACATGCACACTAAACTGTCTTGACTTGGAAGGCTGTGGAAAGGCAGTGAACATAACATCTCCCGTCCAAACACACATTTTACAATTGCACAACCTCTCAGCAACTGCCTGTGCGGCTAAAGACCGCACAGGCAATGTGTGTGTGAGAGAGAGAGAGAGAGTGAGAGGGTGAGAAGTCAGTGAGAAGAAAGGAAGAAGAATTCCTACAGAGAGCTTTAGAAATGTAGGTGCTGAAAAGGAAAGAAAGCCATACTTAATGACAGTAACAGTTTTAGACAGTGGAATTGGAACATGGATTACTTTGCATGCAGCAGCAAGGCTATACACAAATAGTGCATTCATTCAGTATGAAATAATGTAATGTTGCAATTACTTAGCAGGAACAGCTTTCTGAATGGTGCATTGCTGGTATTCAACAGAGTTCTTTTTTTCATTGCTCTTGGCAGAAAGTCTTTCTTTCTTCAACCCTCTTTGAAGAAATTGCACTCTAATCTTGTCGACACTTTCATAAGTCATATAGGCCCAGGCATGTGAGAGGCCAGCCAGCTATCAATTTACTGGTTGGCTGATAAATTTCAATCCAGCTTCTGGTTAGCTTCAACTCAGTGTGACTTCTCAATTGAAAAGCAATGCTTTTGAAGATATAATGGCAAGGGATGAAGCTCATTAGCTAGCATATGAGTGTGGCTAACACGTGGCTAACATGACTGAAAGCCTTGGAGACCTTCTGAAAACATGTAATTCTCTGATTGCTCATCATGTGTTTGTTTTTTACTGTGGTAAAAACCCCCATCACAGAGTTTCTAATGAGTGGTGGTTTTAAGTGGCAATCGGGTGTAATGGGCTGTTTCTGATTGAGTCTTTTCACTCATCATTCTCATTTGCAAGGGTTAAACATGCCGTGTGTGTCACATCCTTGTGAATGAATAAACAATGGCTGAAATCAGCGTCCTGACAACAGTTCGCGTTCCTTACACGATTCCCCCTCCTGTAGGGCATCTACTGTAGATTATCTGTGCTGCGCACTCTGAGAAACTGAGCGAAAACAGGTTCCCTGTTTCAATTGCAGAAAAAGAACAGCGCGAGATTTACTGCAAGGCTAATAGCCCCCAGATGCCTTTGTGTTTTTGACATTACCATCAACTACTGTAAATACAAGCCCCTCCAAAACTAACATGTCGGCCAGCCAGCAGTCTCTGTAGTTCCAGTGTTTGCAGATCAAAAGGATCCATTTGCTAAGCGGTTCGATTTTTCATTCCCCTCTGTGGACGTCGTAGCAATTTTGGTGGCCAAAAGGGGTTCTATTGTGTGCGCAATGCAGTCGCACAAAACTGTGGCTTCTGTCCTGTTCTTTTTTTTGTGTGAAAATAAACTAGTCAGCCAGGCAGTTCTGGTGTGATTATTAGATGCAGGATATGTTATGGAAAAATGTTTTATGGAAAGTATGTCCCAGCCCTTAGACATCAACATCTGGTTCTGTCATCACCCCATGCACTTCTTTGCTTGCCCCTCATTGCATCATCTTGGTAAATGACTTAAAATCTGTGATTTGTGACCTCAAAAGCAGGATACCTTGAAAATGCTGCCCCTTGTTATGTTGTCAAAGATTTAAAGATTCCTCCTCACACTTGTTGAAAAGAGGTGACAGCTGCAGCTGAAGACCTGTCGGTTGGTTGATGATGGAAGGATGACCGTGTCTGGAGGCGGACGCTGTCAGTCCTTAGATGAACCATAACCTGTAGCAGAAAGGGCCATTGTTTGTACTGTACTTCACCTCACAAGATAAAGAATAATTTATACAAAGTATAGATAGATACCCTGTTGGTGATTAATTAACAGGATAAATAAAGTCTCTATCTATCTATATTTTTGCATTTCTGTATGAAAGAGTCTGTATCTATCTGGTCTGTCTTTTCTCTGTTTAGGGAGTGGCACCACTGCGTTGCCATAGTAGGAATCTTTTGAGTTTCAGTGACTCTGGTGGTGACACAACTGATGCCAGTCAGCTATTAGGCAGACAGCTTGCTCATGGAGGAAGTCAAAGGATGTGCGAAGGCTCATGATCACAGCTAGTACGCCAGGAGCCAGCCCCGAGGCTGCACATGGGCTCATCTGTTTACCTTAGAGAGCTTTTGTTTGGCTCTTGAGATCACGGATTACTGCGAGGGCGTGTAATAAGGGCACATCAGCGTCGTTTCACACTGAATTCATTCACAGTACACATGACTCGCTTTCCAGTTTTAACTGATTGGTATGTCGTCATCGGTTGTCTCGTGTATAAAACAAACAGTTCAAAATGATGTCTCTCGGTTGGTGTTATATTGCAACTGCTTCCTAGAAGTGAGAGCCATTACTTAAATGGTTTCATTTTGAAGAAATCAAATATAAATAAAA
Source organism: Sardinella hualiensis (assembly GCA_032353275.1). Taxonomy (NCBI): domain Eukaryota; kingdom Metazoa; phylum Chordata; class Actinopteri; order Clupeiformes; family Clupeidae; genus Sardinella; species Sardinella hualiensis. The sequence continues at coordinate 3,410,444 of JAUCNH010000040.1, read as the reverse complement.
AGTTGATTTGATGCGCAAATCTGAAAGAAAAAAAAATCTGGTAATTGCAGTTTGCTTTTTTGGTCCAAATGTGATTCACCATGGTTCTCTGATTGACTGTGAGGTTGCATGTTCATGATGCAATGTTTTTACTTTGCAGGTTAGTCATGTTGATGAACACCATCCCTTAGGACACTGTGAAAGAACAATGGCAGGAGGAGAACAGCACAGTACACACAGACATTCGAATCAGCAATCATCACCTCCCAGGACCTGACTAGAACCCGCATGACGTGGAACCGTCTGCACACAAAGAGTATCTGCTATCAGCCGTGGGAGGTAGACATATTCAAATATTTTCCTGTTGAAGTCAACGAGTGCCATAACAGTATGTGGCAGCAATGCATTGGCTTCCAGTAAAGTCAGTAGCCAGTAGCCAACTAAGAGAAAGAGAGAGAGGGAGAGCAAGAGGAAAAGAAAGAAAGAGAGGCAGAAAAAAGAAAACAAACGTAGCAAAGGCTGCTGTCATTCATGGTGAAAGGTCTCAGGCATGGAACAGGCAGTGAAAACACAGTTCTCTCTTTGTGTTCAGGGCAGGCGACGGCAAATTATGTTTCGCATAGTCAATAAATCCCCCCACACCCTGGTTTTTACCCAAGGTATGTAACAGTAGAGATGTCCAAACACGGGCCGTCACTCTGCTTCCAAGTCTGCTGTGTATAACAACCAGGTCTGCTATGAATCACAGAAATATTGGGAGAGGAAAATGACAACGTTATTGACCCGATCTGCAGCACCAGACCTGAAGGGCCTGCTTTCTCACCACACACTGTGCTGCTGGGACTAGCGTCTATGCGAACTTAAGCCACGGAGAGCCAAGGGGATCGGTGAAAAATTAACTACATCCGTTAGTGAATCAGACGAGGTTCACATGATGACACCCACCCAGACCAAAGCCAAGTTACCCCTAAACTCTGGAACGAGAGTCGGAGGGAGGCCGTGCCAGCTGGAACCCTGCGAGGTAGACAGACACCCACTGATAGTCTAGGGAAAAGGGACTGATTTCCTTTGAATGGTAACCATGGAAGCCAAAAAGAAACAGACATTGCTTCCAAGAAATGGAATGTACATGTATGTTTCACCTTAGTGTATAATGCAGCTGATTGGATATTGAAAAATCCAAAATTCAGCTCTTTTCTTTCCAGGGCTTGGATGTGCCGGATAACCTAACAAAAATGTCCAGAACACTGTAAATGCAGGAAAACAATGAAAGCAGGGAAAACAGGCCCCACCATTTAAAAGAAACATCATAGGCAACAACATCATTGCACAGCATGGGATGGAGTGTGTGTGTGTGTGTGTGTGTGTGTGTGTGTGTGTGTGTTTGTGTTTGTGCGTGTGTGCTTGCGTGTGGCATGCTGGTGTGAGAGTGTGCATGTGTGTTGAATCTGTCAAGTTGGTGGTCAGACACACATGTGTGTGTGGCAGAGACATAATCAGTCCCATAAGAAACAGCTCTGCCAGAAAGCATCTACCCTGAAGGCAACGCCTACTTCTAGACCAGTGAATGATGATGGGGGATACACCATAATGGTTCCTCTCTTAAACTAAGCAACACAACACCAAATGTCTGCTGCTTTTTTTCTTGGGAAACACTGAGGCCATAGACTCCAGCTTTGTAGCTTTTGATGTAGCTTTAAGTTCTAATCCACATCAGTACTCATCTGAAACATCTCTCTAATCCTTCTCCCTCGGTCCATCTCCAGTTACAGCAGGCTCTGTGTGTTACCTCTTCGGTATAGGAAATCATACAGTACACCCAGTTCCCCCTTCTGTCTCCCCGCTGGCGTGTTTGTGGAGCCACACATATCCCAAAGATTATAACATCAGGAAGTATGGCTGAACACATCAATGGGGTTTCATGATAGAGATTTCATAGTTCAATGGGCTGTCAGTGACACATAAATTATTAGTGTCAGTCTGGTGCCGCATGAGGGACACGGATGTTGTGGATATGAAGGTTCACTGATGTTCATTTCTTTTTTTGGTACCTTGTGCACAGTAATGACTCATTCTTGTGAGAATCGGTTGGTTGAGTCAAAACCATTTTCAATTTTTTTTCGCATTCACTCAGGACTTGGAAAGCTTGATCACCCAAAGTCCAGTAAAACATACGAAAGACTGAAATAAACAGCTTGAAACCTCCCAGAAGTCTGTGGGCTCCCTGGCAACGCCTGACTCTGCGCCTCTGAGTCGGTGCAAGCAAAGCCTGACCGCCACTAAACAGCAGCTACAGTGGCATCTCTCTCTCTCTCTCTCTCTCTCTCTCCCTGTTATCTAACACGGTTGGCCCTGAGTAGGACTGTTATGTCATAGGCAGGACAAAAGGAAGCCAGAGTGCCTGGAGAAAGGGACAGAGGGGAGTATATAGCTGTCTTCAGAGACCACTGCTAATGCCATTAAAATAAACTGCCCTCTGTACTGTACTCAGCAGTATAGAATAATAACCATTTTAAGACTAGAGACTCTTGTCTTATTATTATTTTTTTTTACTATAGGGGTTGGGGCAAGTAATGCACCAGTGAGTGTGGATGAGAGGTAGATGAGACAGATGAGGCTCTTATTGGGGAAAAAATGTTCTGCTTTGACGTGGGTTAGACAGCGGAAAAGGAGCAGTATATCAGAGCGGCCAAAAGTGGGCCGGGAAAGCAATTGCTGTTTTTCGTTTTCCTTCTTCTTTTTCTTCTTCTTTTTTTTTGAGTTCGATCTGTGGATAATTTAAGGCCAAAATGGCAGAGAGTCAAGTGTGTGTTAACGACTGGGTGCATTTTAGCTCAGCGCACTATTTTTATTGTAGGAATCAGTTACTGTGTGCCCTTTCTAACAGCTCAGCATTTCCAAGCTTCTGAGTTAGTCTTTATGGCCTAGTATTATAGCACCTTCTGTTTCTGTTTTTTTGTCTTCTATTTTTAATATGTGAAAAATTATGGAGGTATTAGCGCAAACATCGCAAGGGGAGGTTTGGCATCCTGTGAATGGTAGCCATGGTGATCAAACTTGGAAAAGAAAAACAGACGCAACCCTTGACACGTTACGTCATTTGACTCGCAGCACTACTGTTCTGAAAAAAAAAACCTGCTGATTCTTGGGAATTGGCTAACGCAACCACTTCCAACGTTCAAGGCCCTTTGGTTAGAGAGGCTTATGGGCTGGGCTTCTTCAAGGGCTGGACGAGAGAACCTGGGAGTTTGTGGCTGCTCCTCTGCACTTGCTGCTTATGTTGTCTTAAGGACGAGTTTGAGAGTTTGAGTGGATTGCCAACTCCACATAACAGGAACCATATTTGTTTTGCATCAGCAGAAAGCCTGGTTGATTAGACACCCTTCATCCTGGATGAAAACAATAAGAGCGTGCTTGCCAATGATCAGCGGGCAAAAATAGTCGCATGAAAGAGTGACTGGGGGACAAAAGAGGTCTGTGAACTAATGTGGCCAGTTGTCTCATTTCAATAACAGTTATAGAGGAATGAGTGAGTCAGATTTTAATGACAGTTTTTAAATGTGTTCATTTGGTCCTATTTCACCATTTCACATAGCTCACTTCATTTTGACATTTGCCCCACACCTTTTTTTTCTCATGAGGTGTACAGTGTTTTCCATCTATTTCCATCCTTTTCTTTTTTTTCTTTTCTTTTCTTTTGTCTTTCCTTCCTTTCTCACTGAATGTGAACAGTCCTGCCTGTGCATGTCTGTTGTAACTGCATTTTCACTGGGCGCAACTAATCAAGGAAAACATGATGAAAATGGTTTTCAGTGCGCTAAGGAACCATGCAGTTTGGGATACAGTCTCTGGAGGGGTAAACATGAATGCAGATGTGGAGGCAACTTTTCAGCGAGATTGGCTTCAATTACCACTTTTTAAAAGGCAGCTGAGAGCAGCGGCCTCAAGCCAATCACCTTCTTCAATCAGTTGCCTTTCGTCAGGCCATTACGCTCTGAGCCACAATCATGTCCAGCTGCCCAGTGTGCTGGAGTGCACTTAGCTTGTGTTTAACCCGCCTGAAACTTTCCACAGTCTAATGTCAGACCAGAATCTTGCCTGTTGAAAGTACCATGAAAGATGGCAGGCTTTTAAAAAATAAATAAATATCAGGACTCGCAGGTTTTTAAAATAAAAAAAAAGTACTGGGGAGGAGGTATGTCTACAGTATCCAGTCCATGAAGGTAATGGTGGTCTGGATTGAGGGCATACTTTTCTCAGTTGCTGTTCACCGCCGTCACCGAAATGCCTGGTCTCATTAAGGCATTAATGCTTGTAAAATCAGCATGGTGGTAGCGGGAGTGCAGTTTAATGGCGTAATGACGCGATAATGAAGGAGGCGAAGGTAAGCGAAGTTCGCGCCACCATCGACTCTCCACGCACTTGCAAGGCTCGTTTGTCTTCGAAACCTGACAACCTACAGACTGCTCTGGCTTCCCAGCAGATTCCCCCAATTGCTCCCATTTGGGTTCGGCCTCCCTGTCCGCCGTCCAAGAAAGTGTCTTTTTTTTGCCTCGGCTCTCTTGGCTCCCCGCATACGGAAATCATCATTTCCCATCCAGAAGCGCTGGAGAGATGGCGGTTTGATGTGGCTCCTGTAAGGTTGCAATATTTCCCGCACTCGGTCCTTATTAGAGCCTGAAGCCTCAACAAAACACAAACAGCTCCAAGAGGAGGAACTCAGAAGCAGCCAAAGCACAAGAGAGAGAATTAATATCATAGCACTCATTTGATTTAGGCTTGAGGGAGTCGAGTCTCTATAGTGATAAGTAACTGTTATGACTAAAAACCTCATGAACCTCACCTGACCTTGCCCCTCCAATGCAATGGATAGCCACCTGGTCATGGTTTGAATGCACACGCCAAAGCAATCTCTAATCTCTGAGAAAATGTTGTTTTATTATCGGCTAATCAATAGCATCACAGCACCACATGCTGTTACCAAGGAAAGACTGTTGCACATGCAAACAACATTCCATGCTATTAGAAGAACCACAATGGCTATTTCCTGATTGTGTGTGTATATGTGTGTGTGTGTGTGTGTGTGTGTGTGTGTGTGTTGCCACCACTTGTTTACAGTAACGTATGGTCTCTATTTAGACCCTTCTGGAGTCCATGGTGCATTGGTTTGCTGTGGCTAACCTGGCTTTGGCTCATCAAGTGATAATCATACGGTGAGTCTGGGGTGGCTCAAAGGTTCCTGTCATCTTTCAACACATGGGAACAACCACTATACTGTAGTGTCCTCAAAGTCCCATCATCCTCAGGCTACTATGGTCAGTGCTTAACACGGAAACCTGAAACTATTCCCTAGCGGATGTTGGAAGTATGCAGATAAAGATTATTGTGGGAATTACATTACGGTAACCGAAAATTTCAAAGAGGATTAAGTAAATATACAAGAATGGAGGGTGTCTGAGAACCGGCTGTCACTATGGTAACCACCGCTCTTAAACACAAACACAGAGCAGCTCCGCATCCACAGAAAGGCAGAGAAACAGAGAAAGAGAGAGAGAGAGTAGAAAATGTTTTCCCAAGCCAAATTTGGGGGGGAATGGGGGCGTGTGGGGAGGCATAGGGACTGGCCAGGCGTGTCGGGGGTTTGTGTGGGAACGTTTTCAGACCACTGAAGAATTCCTTCCTGTGAGTGACTGGCTGACCGCCGTCTGCCAATGTAAGGGGGGACCAGTGCTAACTAATGCACTACGACCCTGTAAAGCCCCCACAAGAAAGTCTTCTTCTGCCCCCAGAAAGATGATAATAAAGTCATGCTGGTGATAAAGTCATGAGCCTGAAATATTAGGGTTTGTGGTTAATCATTAAATAAGAAGCCCATGTATTTAGATTTGCCAAGACTGCAGCGGTCACTTTATTCTCTTGCCCACCTTGCTTCCTCTCTCTCTCTCTCTCTCTCTCTCTTTCTCTCTTCCTCTCTTTCTCTCTCTATCAGGCTGGAAAACCAATCAGACTCAATACAGTGGAAGTAGAGAACCGTGACATTGGTGCATGGATGCACACATGTCTGTGAAAGCCATTAGCATCATACAAACCAGAATGACTGTAAAGTAGTAAAGTCTAGCCTACCATTAGAACAAATATGATAATTGAGGCCCAAACATTGATTCCTTTCATATAGCCAACTATTCATCAAAATCTTCTTAAAGTGACAAAGCTGTAAATCATTATTTTTCCTTAAAAACTTATGACATACAACATCCAGATTTCCAAATGCTCCCAATCCTTATTACTCCTGAGTGACCTATCAGTGATCAGTCAGTTATAAATCATTCTCTTCCTGTCTGATTTTATGTGTAACTGACATTTCAGTTTTCTCTCACAATGTTCACTATGCGTCTCAGCCATTCTTCTGCCCTGCTGCTTTTGGGAAGTGAATTCATGACCTACTCTATGAGCCGTTTCCGCAATGGCAGACTGCTGTACTCCATACTCCATACTACATCATCTATTTTGTTCCATACTGAAATAGTCTGTGCTAATTTCACTGAACAGAGACTTTATGTCATAAAATTACCTAATAATGTGAGAGCACAATTTGATG
>JAUCNH010000040.1:2825037-2838453 GCA_032353275.1 Sardinella hualiensis | reverse complement strand
CCCCCCTTCTCGTTCCCATTCTCTCTCTGTATCTTCCTTTTGCTCTTCCTGTCTAACGCCTTCTCAAAAATAGTTCTGTAAATCCACACGCATAAATTCCCTCAATACTTCATCTCTTGAATACAGAGATATCCAAGCACAAGCACATGGACACACACACACACACACACACACACACACACACGTCCAGTGTCAGAAAGTCACTCGTATAGCCTCCATAATGTGATTGGGCAGTTTTACATAACATGATTAACAGATTGGATGAATAAGGCTCAAGGCTGATGGGAACACACAGTAGGCTACAGTAGGCTGCCCATCTAACACACAGACACAGGGACTAGAAACAGACAGACAACTACAAATGAGACCACCATAAATAAGGATGGCTTGTCAATAACAACAAACTAAAATCTGAAAAAAAAGAAAGAAACAAAACAAAAATAACTTTCATCTCATTCTCACAGGCATGAGCTTTGAGCTATAAACAACCCTTGACTATAAACACAATATTTCAGTAAAAGGAATCTTGCAAGCTTAGAGGAGCTATTTCAGTTTCATCAATAAAATGCATTAAATGGTTCAGAGACTACCAGTTTTCAAGTATTAAATATGAGATGTAACAAAAAACTACCCTTGCATTCAGTGTGCATTTTGCCAGCCAAAAAAGAACAGTCTCATTGTTGAGTATTTAACTTTTTGTAATATCAGGAAAAGAAATTGCATTTCATGGTCAACCCCTTTGTAGAGGATTCTAGCACAAACCAATCCTTTGCCTCACCGAATTTAGGCTAAACATGCTGAGCACATCATGTTACACAATGTCAAAGTAATGACACAATGATCTACCCCTCTCCCCAAAGCTGTTCAAACTACTGGTCGAGATTCAATCAGCTTTTATAAAGACTAATGGTACCTTCTGTTCTGAGGCTTCACTACAGTGACTACTTCTCAAGCCTAAAAGGTCAGCTTGTCGTCTAATTTGATTCCGACTGGGCTTTTCCACCATGTTGAATGGCTGATGTTTCGGCGGGTGCCAGGTGACAACGGGTCAGTTCTGTTCCCTTGATCTCTCTTGCCCCGTGTGTTCCACTCATTGATCACACTTTACACTGGCCCTTACACCAGCTGCGAAAATGAGAGGAGAGAGAGAGAGAGAGAGAGAGAGAGAGAGAGACCCCTCCACTTCTCTCCTTTCACAGTCTGTTTCAATCAGGGAGTGAGAGAGGGACAGAGTGAGAGAGAGGAAGAGAGAGAAAGAGACAGAGACCCCACTGCTTCTCTCATTTCACAGTCTGTTTCAATCAGAGGGAGAGAAAGAGAGAGAGAGAGAGAGACCCAACACTTCTTTCCTCTGACAGTCTGATTCAGCGAGAGAGAACGACAGAGAGAGACAGAGAGAGAGAGAGAGAGAGAGAGAGATAGGCGGACACGTCTGTCTCTATCACGGGCATGGCGCCTCAGTGGGCTCTAGTCATTAGTGGCGAGGGCTTCACCTGCGAGACCACTCTGCGCAGTGGGGGGAACCCTTGGCAGTGGACTCTCAGCAGGATGGAAGGCCTGCAGAAGGACAGGCTGGCTGGCGCTTCGGCTCATCTGTCTGGGGTCGTCTTGAATGTCGAGGGGGATGGAGGGTGGAGGGGGGTGGGATTCATGGCCCAGATACTGTAGGTTTGACACATCCAGGCCTCTCTGTTGTCTAATATCTAAGCCCTGTGCTGTCATGTTTAATTCCTGTCTCCTGTAGCAGCAGCAGTATGTTTTTCATATTTCCTCAAAACACCTTTGTGATATAAAATAAATATATCATTAGTTTTGCCTCGCTGACAGGTGGTGAGAAAAAGTAGATCGCTACCTTGTGCCACTAATGGAAGTTGCTGATGACAACTGCTGAGCTTTGGTGACTTGAAGACTTCTGCACGACTGTGTTTGAAGAAGACACGACCTTGGGTCCTTCTTTCGAGGGTGAACCCAATCCCTTCGGTTTCGCTGACAGACACACACATGCCATGTGTCATCTGAAGACTCACTCTGTGTGGGAAGAAGGGCAATTATCGGGTAGATATACGGCCCATGACCAACACTAGCAGGTGTGTGGACAGGGTTACGCGTGGTATCTGTGTGGGAAGCTGACGGCTCGGTGCACCGATTCCCGACAACGTCGCTTTAGCTATTGTCGAGGCGAGGAGTCAAGGCCTTCATTTCAGCAAGTGTGTCTGTGTCAGTTTAATCAGCGCTGCGTCTCCAGGGCGGGTGCAAATGCACAACCAGGTGTTCCGAGCCGCCCCCTTCTCTGCTGTTGACAGCTGTGATATTTCTGTTCATTCTCAGGAGTGTATGTGTCTGTGTGTGTGTGTGTGTGTGTGTGTGTGTGTGTGTAAATCCCCGTGTGAATCAGGCTGCTTTCACTACAGCATATGATTGGGAGACAAATGACGCTGTAGTAGAAGCATCCTGGAATGTATTCAGAGTTAGCCGCATTCATTCTGCCCAGCCTCAAAGGGCTGTGAAGAGGTGGAATGACCTTGTGTGACTGACACATACACATACACACAAACACCAACACTACTCTCTCCCTCTCTCTCTGTTTCTCCCTCCCTCTCTCTCTCTCTCGCCTTCCCACACGCACAAAGACACACACACACACACACGCACACGCGCACACACACACACCCAAACACATAACCAAACAGCCAAACACACAAATATAAATACGCACTCAGTCAAAACGTCTAAACTGGAGACGCAGCCGACACATCATTAGTCGGCTCAGCGTGCGACACATTCAGCAAAACACACCATGTAATTGACTGATGTCCACTGTCATGAGCATCTCTCAGGCACAGGCAATAAATTGGGTTGCCGGAATGTGTGTATATGTCTGTGTGTGTGTGTGTGTGTGTGTGTGTATGTGTCTGTGTGTGTGTGTGTGCTTTTGTGTGTGTGCGCTTGGCAGTGGCTGCTCTCTGAAGACAGCATAGACAGCACGAGCAGCGGGAGGTGGTGGTGAGCGGTGGTGCGGTGGTGAGCGGTGGTGGTGTGTGTGAGATGTCGTGTTCATACATGTTAGCGATAGGTCACATCTAAGACGCCGGCCGCACTGGTCAGACCGCCCCTCTCGCAGGGCGCCTCGTTAAACACTCGATTCGGCGGCGCGGCCTCGTTAAGCCGCGGTCCGTTTGCCGAGGCCCCCTCGTTAAGGGCCAATTCATTAAGGCTGTTTGTCAGCGAGGCTGCCGCTTCCCTACCCCCGCTCCCGGAGCATCGGGGGGTCTACAGGGGCCGTCGAGCACAGAGAAGCGAGAATGTTTCACTTCCACGTACTGAGAGCACTCACTCATATTTATGAACTCGGGAGCTAACTGGAACCCACATTCACACAAATGAGTTGGCGTTTCTTACAGTGTGGGAGAGCAAAACCTGATACATAATCAAAACACATATACAGAAACACACACAGATACATACACACACACACACACACTGTCTCACACACATGGTTAAATGGAACTCCCAGGAACTCATTTCAATCACAAATCAACAGTTTTTCTTCACCTCACAAATGGCCCAACAAACACAGAAGGGGCTGCACAGGCAGTTACCCACATACCCATACAAACCTTCTGCTATTCTCTCCAACCAGCTCCCCAGACCTGACAGAACATGGCAAGGTCGCACAGGTTATTTTTTTGCGTCATGACACACACAAACACGCGCACACACAATCATACACACATAATCCCTCCCTTTGTGACACATACACACACACACACACACAGAGTCCCTCTTTCACTCTGTCTCTCTCTCTCACTCTCACACAAACACACACATACAGTACGTACACACACAGCCTCTCTCTCTTTCACTTTCTCTCTCTCACACACACACACTCACAGACACACACACACACACACACACACATTACTGAAATACATAGAGGACAAAACATGAGTCACACCTAAAACACAGACTATTTTGGTGAGAGTTAGCCTTGATCTCGTGCTGTTGGAAAGAGAAGCCAGTGTGACGCAGGGGGTTGCACGGTAGTAAAGCTGTATGCTTGAGAGTTTTATTTTCTTTGGAAAATATACGCAGATATTCATTTTCATGTAAAAACTTTTCGAGAGCAGCATTTGACAGAAAATCAAAAAACCAGAGTTCACACACTTAAGAAGACTTCCACTGAGGTCACAAATACAAAGTCCTTTTTTCCCACCAAGGCAAACAGGTCTTCACAATTTTTTTAGTCAAAACATCTTTTTTTTTTTTTTAAACAACAAAATGAGAAATGACTTCCATGTTTAATCAGCTTACAGACCCATCTGGTCAAACAGAGGGTAGCGAACTCAGAGAGCGGAACCAAACACTTCACAAACACACCACTGCTGACACTGTATCCCACTCAATGCTTAGTTTGTTCAGGGAAGACGGCTGAGTTTTTGCAGCGAAAAAAGTTGTCATTTCCTAGGACTTTGATAGTATATTTATATAGATATTATACTGATATAGATATATAGAGATATATATGTGTTGTATATAAATAGAACATTTTCTCACAGTCTTACAAAGAAGTAAAAAGTCTACAACACTTCAGTTAAAGAACTCCAGCACACCCAAAGTAGAACCATTAGTACCACAGTCCATAGTCCGTGAGAACCATCCAAAGAAGAGCTGATCGTTGTGGCATCGCAGAAGACGCGCAAAAACACTTTGCTTTTGGATTAAGTGTATTAGTCTGGATAAGACACCACATAAATACACACGTACAATCCAAGCACACAAAGAAGGGGTGTAGGGGGTGACTGCTAGACATGATAAAACCACAGGGGTTCTCAGAAAAGGTCACTGGCTTGATTAATTCAGAATACTATTTTGATCTCAAGTACATAATTTTATTTCCATGTGAGAATAATTTTTATATTTTCCTCGAAATGGTGTCACCCTCATTTGCTTTGGCAAAAAAATGATTTGCATTTCAAGGCTTTCTTTATCATTAATCATCATAATCAAACATCATGTTTAATAAATGTTTCTCAATATGTCTATTCTGTAAACACCTGCATAAAGCAGGATAAATGTCTAAACAAATTAGTAATATTTGAAATTAATTACTCGTGCACTTTCAACAAAGTGGTGTCCTCAGGCGCGTTTTCATTCTCTGTGGTCATAGGAGAGAGATTGATTGGTTCGTTTCTGCGGTGAGCACATTGCATCTCACCCCTCGCCGTATCACACACGGAAAACAGAAAAACAAAAAACAGCTTCGGGCAACAATTACAATCACTGTCAAAGTCCCCAAACCAGCAGGACATTTAACCTCCCAAAAATACCTGGTGCTTAACAAATGACCACTGGAGCGATCGCGTTGTAGCGGCAGCTTCTTGGGCATGTTTGAGTTTAAGACATACGACAAGATTTGTCCCTTGCTTTGGGAAACCTATCTCATTCCCTCAGCTCAAGCAGTGTATCTCACAAAGATTGCATACACAGAGATGCCATATCCATTACACATGCACACACACACACACACACACACACACACACACACACACACACAGTGTACACACACACACAAACATACCCATACACACATACAGAAGCACATGCACAAGTAGACACCCTCAGATACAGACATGTGTTGAGTTGTACTCGCATTCACAGACACACACACACACACACACACACACACATATGCATGCACACACACACACACACACACGCACGCACGCACACACACACACACACACACACACACACAGAGCATACCAACAATCCAAACACAAACAAACATACATGTCCAAACATTCTCTTTTACCCTACATTTAAGTGTCCTAACATTATGCATTTATGTGTGTGTGTTTTGTACGTGTGTGTGTGTGTGTCTGTGTGTGTGAGTGTACTGTCTGTGTGTATGAGTGTATGTGTGTGAAGAGAGTTAGAGAGTCTATGCATCAGTAAGCGCATGTTTCTCCTCTAGTTTAATCCCTAGTGGTCCCTCATAATAACCTTAAAATGGTAAACAGCTGTCTCTTCACCCTGTTCTCAGTAATGGTAAACTTTGAGTGATTCATTTCCCTGTCCAATCCTTCCAATCCTGCATTCCCACTCCCCAGAACCCTTTGGAACCTAACACATCCCGCGCCACAATGACTCTTTTCTCAACAGTGACACAGAGGCCCCCCCCTCCACCCTCTCACACACACACCCTCTCCACACTTGTATGCTCCAACCATGTGGCAAGACTCAGGCACTCATTCTATTTCTTTTACAATTCCCCATCAAATTTCAGACTCGTCGCAACGCCCTCCTCAGGGCCACTCCTTGCAGGGTTCGCTCGCTTTCGCTCTTCTTCAGATCATCTTCATGTTGACCCGTCGTGGCCCGCTGGTCTCGGGCGGCTCGTTGCCTCCGGCCTTGCGCTTGCGCGGCACGTACTGGATGTCCACGCTGCCGCGGTGCTTGCCTTTGCCGCGGCTCCAGGCGAACAGCAGCAGGAAGCAGAAGAGCACCACGCCCAGGAAGCTGAGGCAGCCCATGGCCGTGGAGACCAGGATGGTGGTGAAGTCCAGGGCCACGCGCACGCGAGCGTAGCGGTCCGTGCTGTTGCCGTGTAACGAGGCGTTGATGTGCGGTCCGTTGCCGTGGTAGTCCGCGTCGGCGTAGTCATAATGCAGGCTGCGGTTGGCCAGCAGGGCACGGTCGCGAGCCGGCAGGCTCTTGACGGCGAGCGAAGCGGACAAGCTGGCGTTGCCCGCCGGGTTGGATGCCACGCACACGTACACACCGCTGTCCTGGCGCTCGGCCACGCGCACCTCCAGGGAGCCGTCGCCATGGACAACCACGCGGCCGGTGCTCTTGGTGGTAAGGTGACGTCGGCTGGGCGTTACCCAGGAGACAATGGGTGGTGGGGCGCCGTCAGCGCTGCAGTTGAGCCATGCTCTCTGGCCCTCCTCCACTTGCACGGGCTGCGTTGCCACGGCGATGACACGCGGCTTGGTGCACACCACCAGCCGTGCCAGCTGTGCGTCGGACCACACCTCGCGTAGGGTCTTGGTAGCCAGTGAAGTTGGGGCGCTGCATTCTGGTGGCGCGTCGTCAGGTGGGCTCCTCTTGTCGCCGTTCGTGTGCAGGAACGGTGGCGCCCTCTGCAGGAGCCAGCGCAGACGGCAGTCGCACACCAGCGGGTTTCGCCCAATCGACAGCGTCTGCAGGTTCAGCTCGTGCGTATCGGGAAAGGCCGAGCGTTCCAGCGTGACCAGCCGGTTGGATGAGACGTCCAACACCCGGAGCGACAGCACGCCCAGGAAGGCGTCAGGCTCAATGCGCTCCAGCGCCGACGAACTCAACCTCAGTTCCTCAAGTCTCGTCAGCCCTCGGAACCCCCCAGCCCTCAACACGCGCACCCGGCTGTGGGAGAGGTTCAGGTGGGTGAGGTGGCGTAGGTGGCCCAGCGCGGGCACCGCCGACAGGTTGGTCTGCGTGACGGCCAGCGTGGTGAGGTTGAGTCCCAGGAACGCCGGGCTGGGGAGCGCCTCCAACAGCGGCAGGTTCTCCAGCTCCAGGTGGCGCAGACGCGGCATGTTCCGGAAGGCGTGCGGTGGCACCTCCGCCACATTGGGCAGCTGAGCGAGCCGCAGTGTCTCCAGGGCGCGCAGCTGTGCCAGCGCCTGGCCGGGCACGGCCGAGAGGTTGCAGCGCTCCAGCGCCAGCTGGCGAAGCGAGAGCAGGCCGCTGAAGGCGCGGGGCGCCACAAACACCAGCTCGTTGTCGCTCAGCTCCAGGGTCTCCAGATGTTGCTGCTCCTCGAAGGCGCCATCCAGAAGGATGACCAGCTTGTTCTGGCTCAGGTCCAGCAGCCGCAGCTCGCTCAAACCGGCCAATGCGCCGCGCGGCAGCAGGGTCAGTTGGTTGCCGTGCAAACGCAACGTGCGCAATCGCGGCTGCGCTCGGAAGCTTCCGGGTTCTACCGAGGCCAGCAGGTTGGAGCTCAGGTCCAGGTCCTCAAGCTGCTGCAACTGGGAGAAGTTCTGCGGCGCCAGGCTGCGCAGGCGGTTCTTGCTCAGGTCCAGCAGTCGCGTCTCGATCGGGATGCCTTCAGGCACCGTGGCCATGCGTTTGCGGTGGCACAGGACCGAGCGCGTGGGCACCGAGCAGTCACAGCGGGCAGGGCAGCCGCCCGCCGGGCCCGGGCACACGAGCACGACCAAGAGCAGGAGAGCCGGGAGGAGGCGAGAGAAGAAGGGGAGGGGGAAGGAGGTGGAGGTGGAGGAGGAGGAGCGAGCCGGAAAACAGGAGGCCAGAGAGAGCACCATGACCAGATAGAACTGCAGGAGGAAAGAGAGGAAGAGAGGGAGGGAGGGAAGGAGGGAGGAAGAACAGGTGAGACAGGTGAACAAAAAGAGAGCGACAGAGAGGGGGAGGGGAAGTGAGGGAGAGGATATGGTGCAGAGAACAGAGGGAAAGGTTAGACAGGTAAAGAAAGAAAAAAAGAGAAAGAGAGGAAGAGATGGGAGAATAGAGGGAAAGGGTAGACAGGTGAGGAAAGAGAGAGACAAAGGAAGAGAGGGAGTCGGGGTGGAAGAACAGGGAGAAAGGAAAGACAGACGAAGAAAGAGAGAATGAGAGAAAGGCAGAGAAATACAACGAGAGGAAGAGGGAGAGGGAGAGGGAGAGGGAAGGAAGAAAAGACAAGAAGATCAGTGATCAGACCAGTGAAGTCCTCCATTACACAAGAGATTAAAATATGAGCTCAGGGCAGAGGAGCAAATGAGCAAATGGTAGGAAGTAGAGAGATCCGTATCAAACATCACATCACAGTCATCACAGAGCGATAGACAGACACAGAGAGACAGAGCGAAAGAGAGAATGTGTGTGTGTGTGTGTGTGAGAGAGAGAGAGAGAGAGAGAGAGAGAGAGAGAGAGAGAGAGAGAGAGAGAGAGAGAGAGAGAGAGAAGGAACAGAGAAAGACAAGACAGGGAAGTTCTCAAGGTCTCAGGGGAACAGCAGTCTTTTGTTCTGAAGATTTCTTTCCTGTACAGCAGGCTGATGAAGACACAGAGTCCTTGATAATATGAATAGAAAATACTCTGTGTGACTCACTCTGTAATAATCCTTTCAGCGATAGATGCATTTATGATGATTTAACCTCAGTTTTCCTTCGTCTGGGTGGCAACAAACAGGTCAAATTCTCTTGGAAAATTATCCCACCACAACACTAAACATGATCTTGACACATGCATGGCCGACATACTACCACCTATCTGCCATAACGCAAGTGAAAGCCAGAGTGTATGGAAATGGACAGAGCAGGCCAGTTTGCATTACACCATCAGACATTCCTGTGGTTTTAAATCACTGTACCACAGCCGTTAATAATGGACGCGGAGGTCACACGAGCACACTGGCCCACTGGAGAGGCATTCTTTCCCTCCTGATGAAAGGCACTGAAAATAGAGGGCTGTGAGAGCTAATGCACCCGGTGGGTCCCTCACGTCCAGACAGAAGAGGGCTCCAGCCCCAGTTGCACGAGGATTTACGGTCGTCTCATTAGTCTTATCATTAAAAGGGTCTCCGGCGCACCTTGAGAGCACTTTTATGGCTTTTTAATTGGAAGTGTCCCTACTTTGGGACGCATAATTGTGTTGAGTAGCCGGTCGAAGTATCTAACCATTAATACCCCAAGAAAGAAAATGGTATCAGAATTACTGTATCATTTGTAATTGGCGCAAATCATAAGGAATGCAAGAGGATGTTAATCTTTTCCAATGACTTGTCCTGTGGTCCTTTCTCTCTTGTGAGAGAGAATGAAGTCTTGGCCTAATAGACTAATCACAACAAAAGCTGTTAGAAACAGCATAATATCAACAAAGCCAAACTTTGACGTCGCATTTTCTAAATTGTTGATACGTCCTGATTTGAGTACATTGTGTCCGTCCTGTCATCCACAATGGCATGAAAGTAACTTGTTTTGACAGTAATTACCACATTTAGGTGTTTACACAAGCTGCATCTGAAAGAATTGAGTGTCATAAGCCTGAGGGCAAATACCTCCATCACAAAAAAAAAGAGAAAAGTAAACACAGCTAAGACTTATCTTGTGTTTGCTGAGAAACCAACTGCAATCATGACCGTGGTCTTTCTCTCTCTGTGTGTGTGAGACAGACAACCAGAGAGCATAGTTTCTGTCAGGGAAGATGTAAAGCTGACGGCCTCTGGCCAGAGCAAGTGTTTATATAATTTAAAAGGTATTTACACCCGGCTGGAGTTTGTTAATGGATGAGGCTGAGCAGAGTTGGAGGAACTCAATGTCAGCTCGTCTCAAGGGTAAAATGGAGGGGATCATCCGCTAGTCTTTCCATCAGCCCCACAGCGAACTGTAATTGCTGCATCAGCTGAAGGAGACCCGTCACATGAATCATCTTGTGTGGGTCACGGATGGAACATGTTTCCTCTCATTTCCAGTAACGCTGTGGCATTTGATGTCACTTGCAATATTGACCAATAGTGGTGATGTTTTAATGAAGGCCCTCTATGTCAGACTTTCACTTCCTGCAGTCAATGGGATAGTCACTCCACTTTGTATAGACATGTTTCAGGAAAGATCTTACTTACTCTGGGTCATCTAAGCCTTAGTCGAACTGTATTGAGACTACATGAGTGCACTTTTTGTACCATCTCTTCACAAAACAGTAATTGGATATAAACAACAAACATAAAGTACATTATGTCACTGTGTATATACACCCTTTTTAAATAAATAAATGCGAGTGAAAGCGGACAGCAGTTAGGGGATACTGTTTAAATTGCTCCCAGTGCTTGGGTTTGCTTGTCTTTATGAATTTGTTTGCATCTGAAATTATGTTACTGCTGAGCATAAAACCCACAAACAAATAAAATATTTGAGAGCAATCGGGGTTGGCATTCTGGTCATGCTCTGTGTAAGATGTTTATAAACGGAACACGCACACCCGCGGGATCATCAGCAATTAAACACATAGTGCTTATGCATATGCATGATGCAGAGATGCTGATTATTCAAATGAGATTATCTTTGGTCGGCTAAGGGCTGCTTGGTACATGCTTGGTACATATTTCATTACAAGAGTTTCTTTCAGGTTGAGTAACTTTGGTGATTTTTAAGGTCTTTTTTTGTTACATTTTTAATCTCTTCTTTTTAATCACATTCACCAGGAATTGATGCTGCATGTATTTAGAGGGAAAGTATAGTTTTATATTCATTTTGGTTATGAATGGCAAGGCTACATCACTGTTCACTTGCATGATAATTTCAAGGCCTTTGAAGAAATCTTCTCAGTGCAAAGAGCCCAAGAAAGAAAACCTCCATGTACTGTAGACCCCCATCAACATTTACAGGGTTGCTTCAGTGGCATGCACAACAACCACCCACTATATCAGCATCCCCCAGGTCTCTACCAATATACACTATACAGTCCCATTGCCCAGTCATATTTAGCCTGTTATATGTTTGGCATCCATTAAGTTTACGGCCCTGTTCATCTCTACTCCCTCATCGCTGGCCCAGAGCAGAGCAGCAGCCATAGCTCTGATCTTTATTCCCCTCTCTCTCCCTTAGGGGGACGCTTCTGTTTACTCTGTTAAATCTCCAAACATAAACCACACACAGGATCATTAGACTCTCTTGGGCAGGGAACTATGCAACAGGAGATAAAGACTACTCTGGACGGTGGTAGGGAAAAAAAAAAAAAGATTATTCTATATGTTGCACGCCAAAGGAAACCATTGTGTAGCCTAAATGTGCAGGGCTCCACTAAAATGGAAAATAGGTAATGTATAGATTGTGTACAGTATGTTCTCATGTCATCAAGTCCTGTCTCTTTAAGCTATATTTCTCGCGGGTGCACATGCATGAAACAGAGATGGTGGTCATGGATCATTGTATTAGACAGCAATGAAAACATATGCAAGGGTCAAAGACGGTAGAATATACAGTATATTCTTATATCAATGTGAGACAACCGTTTTGTTCTTCTAGTGGTTATCATTACAGTAACTAAGAATCCAGTGGCAGATACATTTATAGATGAACAAATGAACTGACATTTATTTTATAATTTTGTTCAAAAGCTCTTCTTGCTTTCATCGGGATGCACAGTTGGGGGTGGGGGTTTGTCCTGGAAATACCCCAACAGGAACACTATCCTTGGGAAAACCCCTGAATCAATCAGTTCTTATTCTTCAAAAAAGATAATTTAAAATAAATATATCTTGTGGCTTTTCAGTTCACAGAAACCATTGGGAGAGCTGAGAGAGCCTCCCCTGACCTCACGATGAGTCACTCATCCATAATAGTTACTGTTCTATGAAGCTGATAGATGAACCTAAGATTCTTGCCTTAAGAAGCCTTAACTTAAGATAAGTTGCTTGAAATGAAACTTGAATGAGAAAGCAATAGTCTTTATTGTAAAGAATGCAATATTGAACCCAACTAATAATAATAAAAATAATACAGAAATAATACTGATGATGTCATATCCTGTATGGGTATTCATAGCTCCTCCCTCCATGTATGGATCCCTGCACTAATCCTTGGCTTACTGTACTGTATGTCATGCATAAAGCTATATGCATCAAATGTCCAATTCTACACTATTGGAAATCAATGTACTGACAAATGACATTTCAGTGTCAAGCAAACACATCTAATATGCTGCACAATACAACGCATAATTTTAGTTAAGAAGGTGTTGCAGATGTTAGCTTTGTAATATGCACCGTGACTCAAGTCAATCCTGGGGGAAAACGCATCAGTTATACTTAATTTCCTGACTTTGATCTGCAAAATTGTACAATGAAAAAATGGAGTTGGCCCTTGACCTCAAAAAGCAATGCACATTTGTTTTGAGTCTCTGCGAGTGGAGTAGCATCTCTCAGTTCACAGACGTGTTATTGTGAGGTAATGAAACTGCTCTGGGCCTTTGCACTGTGTATTCAGATTTGAGGGCATTAACGTCGCAGTGGGGAGAGCTGAATCCCTCCTTTTGTTCTCCGCTAAAAAAACACAGTTTGTTTCAATTTATACTAATACTGGGGGATTTTAGTGCTGCTTTCTCACCGCACAGAGTGTGTAGTGTGGTTTTTGAAATAAGGAGAGAGAGGGAGGGACGGAGGGAGAGAAAGAGAGAGAGAGAGAGAGAGAGAGAGAGAGAACACAGACATGCTTTAGTGAATGAGAATCAGAGAGAATGGCAGTGCAACATTTCCAAAGGTCAGACATGCTGAAGAGACCACACACACACACACACACACACACAAACACACACACACACACACACACAAACACATACATACACACACACACAAACACACACACACACACACACACACACACACACACACACACACACACTCACACACACACACACACACACACACACACA
>JAUCNH010000040.1:1421383-1433638 GCA_032353275.1 Sardinella hualiensis | reverse complement strand
GTAGAAAAACACACACAAACTACAAAAAAACATTTATTTTTGTAGGCACAAACTGCAAAGAACATTTATTTAGGCACATATCTATCTTGAGGCACTGATATCTCATTCCTTGTCCTGGTATTTGGTACTGGTACTGGTACTGGTATCCCTCTTCCCATAATAAGGCCGAACAGACAGCTGCAAAAGGAATATGATTTAAAGTCAGTATTAAGCCAACTCTGATTTAAAACAGTAACAGTGTAATGTAGATCTGGTGAGAGAAAGCGTATTGACATAGAAAATACAAAAACACAACAAAAACAGAAAATACAATAAAAAATACTTTTACAACTTATATTTACTCATAATTGTGTTTTATCACAACCAGTATTGAGTCATGAACCTAAATTCACACAGCACTAGTCTTCACACTCACAGGAAGGACCTGTTTATGACATTTTAATTATATTAAAAAGATACACATATAAGGCGTATGTCTAAAAATGGACACTTGTGCCACCAAGGTGAACAGGGCATATGATCAAATATGGTGCGTGTAGTTTTCAGCCCAACATTCAAAATAATTTTTAGAAATGCTACACAAATAACAACAATCTCAATCTTTAGCACAACTATCTAAGCAAATAATTAGTGAGTTACATGAACTTACCATGCTTTGTTATGAAGATATTACGATAGTTGTGGGAGAAGTCAGACTCAAAAAAGCAATATTTGTGATTTCTGGAAAATGGCTGTGTTTGAAGTGCTGTAGTTCACTGCTGATTGGTCAGATGCTATGATTTCAATATCTGTCAGATAGCTTGATCTCTCCTGATTGGCTGACAGATTACCAGATGAATTTACAACTGCACATGGAGGCAGGGGGAGAGCAGGCAAGATATGGTTACTTGCCCCATAAAGGGATATTTAACACAAAGCTACATTTGTCACAACATTCACATCTGTGTGTGTTTTTATAGAAAAACAAACATTGGCAATACAATATTCCTCCTTGCTATTTGTTTGATCAATAGCCCCCTGAAGCAGACTTGCAGATTTGAAAGAAGCTCAAACTGTAGTTTTCCCATGGGCTTCTGCAAATTAACATTACAGCTTTCATTACTGAATTTCTTTGCAGACTTCCTTTATATAATTCCTTCATGAAAAATTAATTCATGAATCATGACACAATCAGCCCATGCGGTGATGGCAGAGTGGTTAATGAACCTGGGTTCATTTCAAATCTTTTGCCACTTTGGATGAAAGACATCTGCTCAATGTATGTTTTAATCTGCCTATTATAAGCCTTTAAATGAACTCGAAACTGCTATATTAAGGTATAGCTATTGCCTCTGATGTATAACAGTATGTGTGTAGTATACATGGAAAGTGATGCATACTGTATGCATCAGCATTCTTGATAACTTCCTTCCTTTTTACTTTCTTACAATAATGTATTAACTGCAGTGTTTTGTTCTTGTCTTGTATTCAGAAGCATTCTTGTAAAGATCTTCTTGGGTCAATAAAAGCACTGATTGTAGTTAAACTTTGTCAAGGAATGAAGGAAATTTATTTGTCACATGTATATGGTTACGGTTGTAAAAAAAAATGCAGTGAAATGATCAGTTCCTTCACCATTTGAGCATAAAAGGGGGGGGGGTTGATAGAAATATTGCATATTCAATAGTGCATATGGGGGAAGGGGCCGACTAAGGGCATTAAGAGGGGATGAGTGTGTCTGTGTGGGTGTGGCGGGGCAGGGGTGGAGGGAGCACCAAGGGACACCCAGGAGCAACAGGGACAAGGAAAACTCCCTTGTCTAAGGAAGAAACCTTGGGCAGATTCACAGCTCAAGGGGTAAACCCAATTGCCTGGGGCCGTGCTGTTAGATTGGCCTTGTACTGTATGTGTGAGTGAGCGAGTGTGTATTTTTAGCGTGAGAGGAGCACAGATGTAGTCAGGGTTGAAAACGATGCTTTTTAATAAACATGGGAGCTGAAGCAGTGTTGCAAACATTACTTTCTTTTATTTGGATACTGTTTGTTCTGCCCTGCACCTGGCCACTGCGGTGGGATGTGCACACAGTTACTCTCTTGAACATTGTGCCTCCAATGTGAGGGAATTTTTGAACATTAATCCAAAAGAGGTCAGGCACTGATGTTGAATGACCTTGATGGCCTGGTTCTCAACCTAGCTTTGTGTGTTGGTGCTATGTTATGCTAGGCCGGAAAAGAGCAATCACTACACATGTGACTTCCTACTCACTTTTTACATGTGCTGTACATCAAATGTAAAATTTCCATCTTCAGTAGTGGCTTTTCTAAAAGCTAAAATTATATTTTTCCATTCCGTTTGGGCTTTTCCTTGCACCATGACATTTCATCAGAGCATAGATGTGACTCCTTTGCCATCTAGTGGCCTTTCTAGTTAACACACATAATACACACATAATACTGCCCGTGGATTGGTGGTGTCGGTTTGATGCCAAAGGACTATACTGTTCTAGACAGGGTACGGTCTCTGAGCATTAGCTCACCTACCAGATCTCTCTACCTGCCTTATTACAATGTCAACTTGTTATTTTCCACTATTTTTGTAGTCTAGGACTACAGTCCCTTCTATTCTTTCCACCAACTAAGTACAAATAATTCTACGGTAGTAGGCTATATTTTGGGAGTGTCTACACTCTAAAAGCCACTGAGAAAACAACCCAAACTGGGTTGTATCTTGTTGGCAAATTTTTAACTAAACCTGTATGTGGTGTAAGTACCATTTTCATTCTGACTGTGTGTGTGATTTTTTTTTTTCAGGCTTTTTTATTTTTTGAAGTTTGGTGTAGGATATGACTTTTATTTTAGCCTACTTTTACTCATATTTTTACTTTCATTACTGGTAAGTGGATTAATTAAAAATCTCATCTCATAGGCCTACCTACTTTTACTGAAGTGGTACTTGTGGGTGCTTTATACCTACACAAAAATATTTGTAAGCTTGTAATCAGTCATTTACATAACATTGACTTTACCGGTGTGCAAATGTTTTGTATTAGTGTATGGTCTTTATGGTCAATAAAGAAAGACAATAGTAGAGAAAGACATGAAAAAATGCCTTCACACCCCACCTGCCATGTTTCTATTCTCCACTAGAGGGGGATCACCCTCAATTTGAGAGTCCAGCGGTGTGTATAAATCATGCGATGCATGCAGAGACTGATGTATAAAATCAGTGTAATGTAATTATTTTAGCATTATTATTACAAAGTAGTTGTTGGTATATAGAATATGTCCTGTTGTACTCTCTGGCAGTGTTTTTGCACTGGCCCTTTGGACCACAATTCCCTTGCACCTGGCTGCTTTTTATCCACACTACTCCTCAATATACACATATCATAACCTAAATTCACTGTAATAGCATAATTTAATTTATATCCCCCTTTGCGTATGGGTAGTCCTATGAATTCTGTATGAATGTCTAGGATGTATAGCGTAGGATGTCGATCTTGTGGATGTCATGCACTGTAAAAAATAATTTGTAATGACTACTTGAAAAATGTGTGGAAACTTGTTACTTAATAATGTAAATAAAGATTACTTGTCTCTTCCAATTTATCTTTACCATAACTTGAAAGAGACTAGTTATGGTTACTTAACGTGTTTGAGGCAACGAGTTTCCACACATTTTTCAAGTAAGCATTGCAAATCCTTTTTTACAGTGCTGTACATGTAACTGAAAAAAAAAATCATTGATTGTAACATGTAGCCTACAGTACTGACACACACTTTTAGCATCTAAATGACATGGTGGTGCATCTAAATCAAATCAAAGAAAGTTAAGCAAAAGAGTGAAAGGACACATGGATGTGTGACATTCTTTTGCATACCAGGGAAAGACGAAACAAGAGCATAGAATAGGACAGAAGCACAGGAAATACAAAACCATGATGGCCGCCCCGAATCCACAAGCACGAGATCCCTATCTCCAAAGCTCAGCTCTCTCTCCGTGCTTACCCATGCAACCAATGTGCAACCAATTACTGCAATCCTCCTGAACTGACATGACTTGGTTTAGGAGGAGAGGACAAGGAAAAGATAGGTGGTTGGTGTAGAATAGCATAGAGGGGTTCAACCTGCCCAGTATTTGCCCCTCTCTAATATGACAGTTACCAGACAGGAAGTCATGTGACTTCCACCACACTCAGCCAAACAGAGGACAATACCTGCTTTTCCTCACATTTAGCCTTTTAGTGACCGTGTGCCCTAAAGTAAGCAAGCTCTTGACATGAGGAGTGGACCCCAATCTGTAATCTACCGTAATCTACACACTGCAAGGTCTATTTTCTAATGGGATCAACATAAACATAAACATGAGCTGAGTAATATGACACACAATAAACGGATAAGGAGGATATTTCAATCTCATGCACTTCTGTGCCTCTCTTCAGATGAAATGCCCATACAGTACACTCACACTTAAATCTTTCACAAGCTCAGCACTTGAGGCTACCTGTGAGTAAACCTGTAATTTAAGATATGCCAACAAACCGATGTGGTGGGTTTGAGTTATCGGTATATCACTATGTGTCTCAGCAATAGCTTCCGTTCCATGACGGTAAGGTGAGTTATGGAGTGGCCGGGTAAAGCATGACTAGATGATTAGAGGGGCTGTCAAGAGGGGAGGCCGGGCGACCTTGCTGCCTGCACGAATCTCTAGGCGATCTGCCATGATTCATCGGCGTGATGAGACAGCGCAGAGACGGCCTGGATGCCGATGAGACCTGTTCGTTTTAGCACCATTTAATCAGAGTCCCTGAAGGAGTATACAGTCATGCAGACTGCTTTGTGTGCACACACTCAACCCCTCAACCCCCACCCCCCCTCCCACCCCCCCACACACACACACATACATTTTCCTGGGACTCATTCACCCTTAAATCATGTCTGCACCTGAAAACCTCTCTGTGGAACACAACAAGAATCTCCTATAGTGGAATTTCTGAGCCATGGGGAGTTCACATTCACACATTCACAAGTCTTAATGCCACCTATGATGAGGCAGTGAGAAACAATGTAGGCTACTCTGTTTGTTCTCTGGGTTGTGCAATCCACTGTGAAGACTACACAGTTGTCTGCAAATCTACTAAGTGTTTCCATGCAATGGAAATTACGATGTGAATGTTTTCAAGCCAATCAACTACAGTGTGTATTTGAAGACCACAGCCATAGTTATTTTCATCTTGGTGCACACCACATCCTCCTCAGCAGCCACCCATAAAGTGTGTCACATCAGTCAATAACCAAGTTGGCTCGAGTATTTTTTTTTATCAAATCAGAAAGAAACAACCAACAAACCAACCCTGCTTGCAAGCTGAAACACCTGCTTCAAGTGAGAAGGGGGACTGATGGATGGGCAAAGGGTGACTGACTGCTCACAAATCGGGGCTGCAGACTCCAACAGGACCAGCAGTGTAATGGCCACAGCAGGAGACGAGAAAGCCTGACATTAAATCTCCCTTCTTTGGCCATAATAAACTCATATTTTCTAGCAGCTGAGAGCAATGTTCTGTGAAATATCTCCCCATTTTCATACCCTGGTCTTGACCAGCCCCTCGTTCTGCAGCTATTAAGAGAGAGATGTGAATCTAGCGGAATTGCGTAGGAAGGCTATATGGCCAGGCTACCATTTGCGCACAGTAGGCCTAGCATCAATAAAGCATTAGGGTGGTTATCAATATGCTATCCATAAAAGGATAGACCTTATCTCTTAGTATTGTAAACTTTTGTTAAAATAAACAAGAGAGATCTTAAAACCTCCAAAATCAACATTGGGATTTTACTCCTTGATACTCACTTTTTTGTGCCACCACCAGATACCGCTACATTCTAGATAATGATAAACTGGAATAATTCCAGTTGTGTCAGGGTATCGGCTTGCTAATATCTAGCTAGAAAGGTGATGTTTCATCCTGCATCAGTCACCAACACGAAATTAATTGTGCTCGTCTTGGTCCTTTCATAACAGAGGGCTGTGAGCCAATTCCGCTTTGTTAGATGCTTCAGGGCATGCCACGCAGAGGATGCCAGCATCGCTACCACAGGTCGACACACTGAGAGGCTATAGTGTCTTTGCCAGTCATTAGGCCCTATTATTCAATGTAACATGAGATTATTCAAGGTAAGCATCTATATAAAGACTCAAGATTCAAAGCACACAGAGGACGAACTGTTTCAATTCCAATGAAATATTCAAGTCTCATTTCAGTCTAAATAGCACACATTTCATTAATCTTCAAAGTTTCAATTCCAGAAATGACAATATTACGCACATCATTCACAAAAAATGTATTGGTCAATTTTCTGATTAAAATATCTTCGTTATGGGCATTCCTTGTCTAAGACCCACTATTCCCTTTAACTAAACCTTGTCCATACTGATTTACATTTGCCCACTGCAGAGCACTAGTATATCCGAGTGATGGCATATTGCATTACAGACAAGTACCTGTTGGCGACAGTGAAACTGAACAGAAAGGTAGCTCGGTTTCCGCGTCGTGAGGGTCATGGACAGGGAAGACATCAATGAATAAACACGAGACCTTCTCGACAGAATCGCCACGGGTTAAATACCATAAAAGATGGAGCTCGAGGTTAATTTGATAGGACCTGCTTATAATTAATTCATTAATAATTAATTACCAAAAGATCTCATAGTTGATGAGAATTGACAGAGCTGCACTGCCCCGTCAACCTATTGTGTGTGATATATTCAGATACCTTTACATTATTAAAACAATGAATACAAATGTACAGAATAAAATAGACTATAGCCTATCGCAGATAAGACATTAGTGCCTTGAAAAATTATAGGCTATATTGGTCAGCTGATGTGACAAGGATGTAAACAGAGAAATTACATTAGTAGGTCTGACTACAGCAAGTCATTCAAATTAGCCAACAGTACTATTCATAAGCAAAGCGACAGGAGGACAAAACTTACGTGATGCGTGTCCAGTCCTTTAAACGATTATTTGAAACAGATCAGTCGTTCCACTGCCTGAAAACTACCGACCAAATAACTTCAGCGCATTCCCGCGGATTACGCGCCACTATAAGTTATATTATTGAGTCCAAGTCTTTGCGCAATACTGTCACTGATAATGATCGCGCGATAAAGTCGGGTGAACGCACGATCATACTATAATAGATCGGTCTTTTGCATGCCTCACCACTTGCCTTGCCTTTGCATGCCTCACCACTTGCCTTCAAAGTTACGTACTGATGACCTCAATGCAGCCCACCTCTTCCTCCTTTTCTCCGTCAAGCATGCACACGCGTGTTGGATAAATCGGAATACTGCACGTGGGCGCACACACACACAAAAAAAAACGCTTTTGACCCAATTACAAGAGACACACACAGTCAAGTCAATTAAAAATCTTTATTACAAAGTGTTGAACTTTTTGGACATCAGCTTTCTTCTTTTCTACATGAAACGGACAGAAATCAAATCGCTTCTAGTATGAGACGTTTTCATTCAGAACATACGTAAGGGACATGGACACAGGCACGCGCAATTCTCCCGTTGAGTGATGGGATGAGGCTGTTTGAAATAGTGTTTCCAAACGCAATTCATGTAGGCACCTCCTGACTTTACAGTAGCTATGCACAAGTCGAGTGGCACTCAGATATTTTATTCATACTTTCTATCTTGCTTTCCACTGCACACGTTTCTGACCATCTCTCTCACACACTCACAGAGAGAGAGAGAGAGAGAGAGAGAGAGAGAGAAATAGATAGCTAGATGGTTAGACAGATATAGATAGAGAGTGTGTGTGTGTGTCTGTGAGAGAGAGGGGAGAGGTGTGAAATCAAACATCCTTTGAGAGAAAAGTGGCAACAAATGGATTCTAATCAGTGAAGCATTCTCATGAATGCAGTTTCCTGTTCACTTCTGAGTAGGTTTGAAATGTGTTTCCCACAACAAGCCACCCATCCCACCACTTAACATACAGTGTAACAAGAATATTGGATGACATGCCACAACTGAATAACTCAATTCCTGCAATTAGGTAATGGAATCAATAATGTAGCATTTAATAGTCTGGTGTGAACTGAAAATGGATAAGAATGGTACCGGGTACTTAATTGGGTAGTAGCAGCTGATGTGTGTCCTGGGCTGAGCTGTGAGTATTTGAACCACACACTGGTCCCTGATCTCAGTGAGAGTTCACAGAGGAATCAGGCGTGTGATATTGTATCAAAATTTCTTGTTCTTTTTCCTTCGGACAGTACTCCGGGATTTATTGGATTATTTGGATAATATGGATTTATTTACACCGGATTTCTCTTTAAATGGACTTTGTGGTGGGTTTGCATTCCACATCACATTGTTGTTGTGTGAGGGTGTACTTTCCAAATAGACACCTGCTACAATGTTCAATGCTACAATGCACAAATGCCTTAGAAATAATCTGAGCTACATGACAGTCGGCATATGAAGACAACAACATTCTCACACATAAGAAACACACAAACACACTTCAATTTTTGGGAAAGTGAGACAGTAATAAATAAAATCTAGTCTTATTGCTATATCAGACATGTATTGCAGTGTTAAAAACACACAAAACAAACTCTAAAATCAACACTACTTAGATCAACACTCAAGAGTGTTAACATCAGGCTATCATTGCCATTTCCAATCTAGACATTTGTTTTTCTGTAATTAAACACAAGTCCAGTGTGCAGAAGACCCCTTCAGTTGTATCCCAAAGAGATACCAGTGGTGCATTATGGGAAACATTTACATGGATGCACAAAACTGGTCTTCTTTAATTTGAATCAGTCAAACATCCTTTACCTCCAACAATATCCACATTGTTACCAAAAACAATCTGAAAACCTTCACCATTCCACAGAGGATACTTTGCCTTTCTGCCTCTCTTTCTATCTCTCTCTTTCTATCTCGCTCTCTCTTTCCATATCAACTTGGTCCTCCATGATGGCCTCTCTCAAGTTCCTCCCATTGCGAGTGTGTGCATAAGTGTGCTTCAATCTCTAAATCCATCCATCCATCTTCTCGCGTGCGTGGTGACAGTTAGGGGGTCACCACAGACGCATAACCAAATTAAAAAAATAAAATAAACATTTTCAGAAGAAAAAAACTGAAAAAAAAACACCAAAAAAACCAAAAAAAAAACAGCGGGAGCCAGAAGAGGGGAAGAGGGAGAGAAAGAGAGAGAGAGCAAAAGTCTGAAGGTGTGGGGGGGAACCATTTCCAGTAATGTGTTCCAGTGATGGACTAGCACTGTCCTTGCCTCTTCTCTCTAAAGAAAGAGGCTATAATTACAGTCATTTAGGGCCAGGGAGTGGTCCTTCTCTCCTTACCCTCGCTGTTTGTTTTCCACGCGCAGGAATAGAACTTGGATTGGGCAAGCACGCCGTCCACAGAGCGCAGCGGAAATCAATGGTGACCAATGTTAAGGGAAGGGGAAGAGAAAAAAAAATACATTCCTTGCTTTCTAGTGCTTTTGCGGGTCCCTGTACAATCTCTCTGCATCCTTCTGTGCATACCGGTGGCTCCAAGGCGGTGGAGGCTAAGCACCAAACTGATTTGTTTTTTGTTTTGTTTTTTGTTTTTTTTTTCAGGGTGAGAGTGCCCACCTGTTACACTGCACGGAA
This sequence comes from Sardinella hualiensis, assembly GCA_032353275.1. Classification (NCBI taxonomy): domain Eukaryota; kingdom Metazoa; phylum Chordata; class Actinopteri; order Clupeiformes; family Clupeidae; genus Sardinella; species Sardinella hualiensis. The sequence continues at coordinate 1,423,982 of JAUCNH010000040.1, read as the reverse complement.
TCTGGCCAGTGATGTGCTGGGGATCCGTGTTATGGAATAATGACGACAGGGACCCAAAACTGGGGTCAGATTAAATTTCAAATAATTTAGACTTTTTTTGTGCATGTGTCTGTCTGCCATTAAGGAGCAGCAAAGAAATGACACACATTCATGTTTCAGATTTGTTGCTGTTGCTGTTGTTGTTGGTGGTAATGTCTTGCCTGCTTATTCCCGGAGTACTAGTTGCTTGAAGCCGCTTCAGAAGGCAGACTCTAGACACAGCCGTACTCATACCACACAGTCTGGGGGTCGTTGGTGGGGTCTGGAGAGGCAGGGGTGCTCTTGGGCCTCTCCTCCGGGCCCCCGTTCACTCCTCCTCCTCCACCTCCTCCTCCTCCTCCCGACGGTCCTCCCATCTCTCCCTTCTTCAGCAAGGGTGACTCTGCCTGGCGCGGCTCCCCCCGGTCGCGTCGCTCCTCACCCACCATCTCCTCCTCCAGCCGCAGGGCCGAAACGGCCCGCACTGGCGTCACCATGGCAACCTCGCCCCGGTGGTGGTGGTGGTTTGTGGTGGTGTTGTTGTTGTGGTGGCGTTGGGGAGTGGGGCGGCCTGACTGCCCACCAGGGGTCTTGGGGGTTCCGCTGCTGCTTCTTCCTCCTCCTCCTCCTCCTCCTCCTCCTCCTCCTCCTCCTAAGGTTCCTCCACCTGCTCTAGCACCTCCACCCGTCCCATAGCGCTCAGGCTGCAGGGAGAGGGAGGACGAGTGGTGCTGCGGTGGAGGTAGACTCAGCTGGTCCCTAGGGGGCGCTACCGAGAGCCGGCGTGGGTCAAGGTCCCCAAGCAGAGGAGACGAGCCGGCCAGGCGAGCTGACAGGGGGCGCTCTCGTGCCACCCCTCCTCCTCCTCTCCTCAGCACCACGTCGGACTGGTTGGGCGAAGACGAAAAGGAGTGCTCGCTGCGGTAGCTGTCGGGGCCATTGGAACGGAGCAGGTCGGCCGACGCCAAGCTGAAGGTGCGGCTCAGGCTGCTGCTGGTGCCGCCATTGCCGGCTGTGCCTACGCCACCTCGGGGTGAGGGGCGGGCTCCCGACAGGGCCCCCAAACCATGATTGGGCAGCGTCTGAGAGTGACATCCTTCATTAGCAGGCTGACGAACGCTCGGCTTAACGCTTTGGCCTGGTTTGTGTTGGGCAGCTGAGGAGTTGGGGGTCTTGACGGTGGGGGTGACGTAGTTGGTGGGCGTCTTGGCACCGTCTCGCGGCGCTGCCGGCCGAGTGCCACGGGTGAAGTAGTCATTCATCAGGTCCTCACGACTTCCTGTCTGCACCTGGGTACACATTTTGGGGAAGAAGACAGAAGAAAAGATTTAGAAATGAGACAGAACTGTAGATGGGCCACACACAGTGGACCTGAAAGGCTGGCGAGGTCCAATGAATCAAATTCAAGTGTTTAGATACCAGAATTAAACAGGATCAGCATATGCATAGCAAAGAAAATTTGTTTTCCATGATTGTGATTGGTTGAATTGTGTTCCATGGCGTTGTAAAATCCATGATATACCACGGGTCCGACGGCATTTAGTTCAATATTACCGCGCCATTTGAAAGTGACCAGTGGCTACAATTGTGCGTTGCTTAACAAGCATTCAGCTAGAAGAACTAGGCCTATACTTCTTCTCGGAGGAACTGTTGTCTATGAATAATTCACTACATTTCTCATTTGTTGTGTCTCCCTTTAATGAAATAAAATGGCAGATTAATGTGGTAACCATTCTAGGAAAGCTACAACCCACAGAAGTTATGCTTGTTTCACCAGTGGGTTTAATCTAACAACGCAGCCTTTTAAAATTAGACAGTGTATTCTAGTATTTACTGTATGTGAACAGAATTATGGGATATCGATATATGAGTTGATAATCAAAATGAGTAAGGCTGAGGTCATGACTTCCTGTGTGTAACAGGAAGAGAGCAGATCACTATACATGTGCACAAGATCAGGCCACTGCACGTGTGAAACCGAGGCAAAAGACACATGTAGTGATGCTGGCATTGCGCAAACCAAATTGGCGGCACAGTAAAATCGTAAAACTTACAGGAAGGAGGAGGTGATGAACATTCAGCAACAAAACAAACAGACAAAAAAAGGAAGGAACTTTAAAAAAAAAAAAAAAGGCAGAAAAAGCACAGTAAAAAAAGCACAGTTTTGAGTCCTTAACTGCCCTGTTCCACCTTTTACCCACAGCCCTCTAGCAGAGAAGCCATTGTGGCATGGAGGCAGCATGTTTACTCTGCCCCCAAAGTCGTAAACACATCCATTACACTCCCAACCAGATTACCTCAACAGCCCCTCAATTACAGCGAGCCTCCTCTTCAGGCAACACTCAGCAAGCCGTATCAAATGCACCTCAGTCGCAGTCATCAACCCTCTAAAATACCAACATCGATCCACGCTTTCCTCTCGGGAGGTGCAGGAGAGGACCACAGAGCCAAAATGTTTGGGAGCAAAAGTGGCCACTTTACGGATTTAATTAGCACATTTGGGAAATAAAAGGGATCAATAAATTCAAGGGGGGGGGGGGGGGGGGTAGGAAAGGTTGGCTGGGCAACAGTTTTCTAAACA
>JAUCNH010000040.1:191801-201801 GCA_032353275.1 Sardinella hualiensis | reverse complement strand
CCAGAACCGTGTGTGTTCTATTCGTGTTCCACATGAGAATGTCATGTGTGACAAAGTGTCATGTTGGGTGTGGGCATCACATTATGTGGTGTGATTCAGACAGGAGTATTACTGTATATCTACTGGACCTAGTGAGTTTGGTTGATCTTCCCAGCCAACAAACAAACAGTGTGTGTGTGTGTGTGTGTGTGTGTGTGTGTGTTTTTGTGTGTGTGAGAGAAAGAGAGAGATTGGACCTCCATGCGTGTGTCTGGCACTGTCAAGGTCGTAGTCTGACCCTGTCTGATAGTCTGATAACCTTGCCACACAGACAGACACAGACAAACAAGCCTTTGAAAGACATTATAGAAAACATCCAGATGTTTATTACAGAACAGAATCAGAAGCAAGACAAATGGGCATTGGACAAGAACAAATAAGAGGGTATCCTTCACAATCAAATAAGATGATCATTAACAATCAAAGATGAAATAATCATTAATCAAAAAAGCCATTTACCTATATTCAAGAACCGTTTCTCTTTTGGATTCTTAAGGATTCATATCTTCTGTATATTTGATGGGTCATTAACTTGAGAAGTGAAAGGCCTAGTTAACATTTATAAAGGTCTTTCTGATGCTCTAAAAAGATGGCTGTGTGTGTGTGTATGTGTGTGTGTGTGTGTGTGTGTGTGTTAGTATGTGTGTGTGTGTGTGTGTGTGTGTGGCAGCAGCCCCTCTGGCTGTCGTTAGCCTCATAGAGGGAGCACTAGACACGTGCTTCATCCCTTCTCTCTCATGAGCGGAGCAGACAGACTTCAGGCTGAGTCCCGCGCTGTGTGTTTGCGCTCTGCTCGCTCACTCGCTCGCTCGCTCGGTCGCTGCTCGACTCTTTGTGCTCGGTCAACCAAACCGTGCAGAAATAAGCAGAAAGATGAATTCTCCAGTGAGAAGCCAAAGCCAAAGTCTGTGTGCTGCAAAGGTGTTTTATTTCGGTCTAGTGTTACATAAATGGCTTCATAAAACACCTCTCTTTGGGGAGCTTCTTTTCAGGAGAATCTCCACAGAACCGCAGAACTGACGCTTTCACCTTAAACCGGGAAAACTGAGGTGAATGGTTGTATAACGAACACACCGCCTCGACACAGTTTATCATTTATCTCGAAAACAGAGGTTGCCTCTCTTAGCGGTTCAGCGTGGCTAATTTGACGACGAACACGTGGCTTCATACTAGTTCTCTCGGAACAGTCAGTGTGTCATGGTGTGGTGGCATATCAAACGTGTATCTGACTAAAAATGGCATGACTGAGGCAGAGAGTGATCTTGGCTCTCCAAGCATGCAGAGATCCAGTTACTGGAGGGAGCAAGAGAGAGAGAGAGAGAGAGGGAAAGAGGGAGAGGGAGGGAGAGGGAGAGAGAGAGTGAGACAGTGTAGAGAGAGTGTAACTCAATAGATCTCATGTTCTTGGTGGTGTCATTCATAGCAAAGGACTCTCCCAGATGGCATCTGTTTCAGAAGCGGATCAGGCTGCGATGTGGCCCTCATCTGGCTCAGACCCGGCCCAGATCTGTTCCGCGCTCAGCTGCCTGACACCTGAGCTGCTGTGCTTTCTGAGTGTGAAGCAGAGGAGAGGAGAGGAGACGAGCAAGCAAGAGCAGCAGGCTAAGGCTCATTTTTAAGGTCACCAGCAGCGACAACTGTTATTTTAGCATCACAATGCAGCAGTCGGTGTGTAATGAATTATTGAAACACCGGGGTCCCTGCCTGCCAGGCAGCAGCGTGTGCTGAGCACTCGTGTGGTGCTATTCCTCCCCTCTGCCCGAGTGTAAAGCCTCGCGCGTTTTGGAGCATTTAGCAGGGGCGAATGAGCGGAGCGTGTCTGTAGACCAGAAAGAGAGAGAGAGAGAGAGAGAGAGAGAGAGAGAGAGAGAGATGGGGGGAGAGAGAGAAAGAGAGAGGAAGTCTGGCCCACTTCCTGCTGATGGGATTTGAAGCCAGCGAGCAGCAGCTTTAATCTGGGGGTCCAGATTACCATGGATGTGGCGTGAATCCTGATCGATGTGCGGCAGATTATTGTTGGGCAGACTCCCATGGGTTGTCCCATCCAGAACCCACCCCCCCCTTCACACTTTGCTAGAGGGCATCTAATTCCAGGCTATAAATAGCTCTCATATGCCACCCACTTTATATTTGTGAATGCCCAATGAATAATTTCCTCTCACTTTTTTGTTTACATTCCTACTGTTTAGTCTATCAGATCTTTGCTCTGTTTGCTATCTGTGAGACTCCCTCATATATGATACAAAATATCCCAGGTTTGATTGGTGCGTTGTAGGAGATCATGTCCAAACCTGCCATGTTTAGGCTTAGAGAAAGTTACCAGCCTTGATCTGTGCTTTTAGATCTGATCTACTGTAGCAATCTCTCTCCTACTGCACACAGTCGTAGCTATGCACTGCAGAGAATTAGACTAGAAAGCTATTCTCTCCTACAGGTGCTGAGAGCGGTGAGAGTACTACACACCCTCCCTGTATTATAATTCATATCTGATAATGTAAACAAACAGTATGGTTTTGTGGTACAGCAGTGAGGTAGAGAGTGAGGTAGCTCTCTTCTCCCCTCTGTTTATTTGTGCTGTCCTAGCGTTAGCCCGAGGCTAGCTAGCGATCGAGCTGCACCACAGCGGATGGGACATGTGCTGAGACATGCAGCAGGGACGGCTGTGTTAGGGCACGAGCGCCAAGTCTAATCTAAACAGACGCGCTTGAGACTGTTCCTGCCGTCATGCTGCACGTGAGCTGTTTGCAGCAAGGGTCTGCTACTCGCAGATGAGATGTGTGCTCTGCTGTGGTAGGCATATGTGTGTGTGTGGAGATGGCCTGACTGACAGAAGCTGTCAGAACTCAGAAACAGCATTAATCTGGCATTACCTTCTGGAGGTTAATACAGGCCATAGGCTAACCTAGCCTATATAGATTATGGGAAGGGTTATGGTAGGGTTATGCTATTTGAGTAGAGAATGAAGTGATTTTACAGCTTTTCGATGTGAAAGTGAATGTGAAATGATATTGCTATGTTCTTTACTCGTTAGGCTATAAATATTCTCATGTCTAGTTACATTACATCTTTGGAGATACCTAAGCATAAACAGCTGTTTAAAATGACATAAGACACATATAAGTTGAATAAATTATGGGTATTTGTAAATAAATGTGGTTATTTGGCATTCACTGTGGGAATTCAACAGTCTATATACAGTTTATTTCATGCATTAGTTTCTAAGATTGAAGCCAGGTTGTATTATATATCTCTCTCCCTCTCTCTTTGTGCCACACAGGAAATGGTGCCTGCCTATCTTGCCACGTCGCCAATCATTTCTGATGGCAGTGCCCTCATGGAGTCCCAGCTGGGGAACAAGGGCGCATCCAGACACAGCGACGCGTCCCCTGACCGCCCGTCCGTTCAGACGCTGGGCCCGTCCCAGAGCCCAGGGGACGGCAGCTTGCAGAAGAAGAGGAGGAAGAGACGCAGGAAGTCCCAGGTGGACAGCATGCGGAGGGAGGACACTGAGGGCTACTCGGAGGATGAGGACATGTTCACCATCGACATGAGCTCCGATGAGGAGAAGGACGCAGGAGACAGCAGGTGAGGGGCCAGAGGAATAATAATAATCCCTCACTACCCTTATAGAGATGTTGGCTGGGATTATAGAGATGATATGTATGGGGAATTATGGGAATTTTGTTATAGTATTCTATTAGGACAAACAAAAATCATATATGTTTTAACAGGACTAATTCTCTAAAGGTTCACACTGACCAGTGAAATGCTGATACCAACTAATATCAACATCACTATTTTAGATTGTGGGGATTTGTTGGGAATTGTCTGATCAGTATGTAATACAGTATGCTTGAATTAGCTCAAAAAAAGTCCAGTTGCACACAACTCAGCTTTTCTGAATAGGAATAGAAGTTTTGCTTTTGCACCGTTTGTGTTATGCACAGCTGAAATCCGTGACCTTGACACTGTTGATTTTATACTGTCGGTTGCATTAAAGAATCACTGAACCAGAAGGAGGCATTATTACGTACAGTAGTTTCACTAGGAGTCATTTCCACCTCATTAGCTAGTGGATGATCATCCACACACTGAGGACTTAGACATGGGGCAGAATCAGTCTTGGATATAATGACACTGGATTACACTGGAGGCTCTGGGGCTGATGGTACACCAGGCAGTTTTTTGAGCAACATTGTTGGGCAGTGAGTGTTCCTTGCCATGTTGCTCAAACTATTGTTGTTCTGGCTCTTTCCCACTGATATTGGGCAATATTTGTTTTTAATGGACAACTTTCATCATCAGTCTGCGAATCACATCAGAAGACATGGAACCACACAATCATCCAATCAGAACACATGGAACCAGTTATGTGGTTGCCCGAAAACATTGCCCACAAAAGTTGCACCATGTATCGTTATCATCAGCATGAGTAAGAAAGATAACTTCACAAACTCAAGGCTACTTTTGATTAAGTATGCATCAAGCCTGTATAGTACATTTTCCCCACAGCCCCAGCCAGTAGCCTCGCAATCAAAGCCAGCCTGTTTTCCCCCCCTCTCTCTGAGAGTCCTTCCTCCTTCCCTTCTCTTTAGTCTCGGGCTCTGTGTGAGACACTAAAAGAGGGATTTCTGAGCCGAAACGCGAGCCAGACCCTCTGAGTCAGGACTGGCTGCCAGACCCTCCTCTGAGCCTTGCATCTGGAGCGATTCTCAGAGCTTAGACCATTTCCTGTGAGATTTGAGCGTGCTTTGTGGAACAGCCCGCCGCCCAATCACGTGCAGGCTTTCACTGTGCACAGGGGTCATCTGAGGTGCTTCATTGGTCAGCTGCAAAGCGACACAGACCACTGTAAATTCATATTGAATTTGAGCTGGCTTGCCATACTAAATGTTGTTAGTCTCACAGTCACACACAAACACACACACACACACATTGAGGGTTGACACACGCACGCTCACGTTGCGGGTTGTTTGTGTTGCAGCTGAAGTCATGCTCGGCAATGTTGGCTTGGCCTGCCTGTTCTCTCTATAGTTCGGTGAAAAAGGAAAGAGGGAGAGAGAAAGAGAGAGAGAGAGAGAGAGAGAGAGAGAGGGCGATAGAGCGATGAAGGAATAGCAAGTGAGCTTTATTTAGTATCCAGGGCCAGCATAGCCCAGAGTGCCGGTGTAAACAGCCCCCAGTCCCCGGAGCAGGGGGACGTTTTCCACGAAATCTGACGCTCTCTGCCAGGTCCTCCCTCCGTGCTCTGCAGCGCAGCTCAAGGGGAGCCTTTTGTGGTCCTTTGGCAGCCTGACCTTCTCCCTCCTTCCTCCTCCTCCTCCTCATCCTCCTCCTCCTCCTCCCTCTCAACTGGACAGCACAGCAGAGTCCAGCTCATAAACAACCTTCATCTTAACACCCACCCACCCTTTGGACTGTGTGTGTCCAACACACAAGCATGCAGACTCACACATACAAACACAAACACACACACACACACACACACACACACACACACACACACAGAGAGATACAGATAAACACATACATGCACACACATACCGATACACAAACACGCACACACGTACACAAACTTGTCATGCCATTCTCGTGTGCCGTGCAAGACATGGGGGGGAAAGGTCATTATCACATTTCATTAGATCTCGGGACTGGCACCGACTCAGAGTCTCAGGTAACAGTAATGAATTTAGCTGTCGACTGGAAAGGGGTGATAATGTTTTTTATTTACCCAGGGCTGGTCTAAAGAAGGAGACAGAGAGAGAGAGAGAGAAGGAGAGAGAAGGAGGGAGGGAGGGAGGGAGGGAGAGGAAACATGCTGCTGACCCTTTTGCGGATGAATACGGGGCTTGTTTCTAAGAAGAGGTTGATTTGGAGGCATTCCAGAGCCGCTCTCCTTGGAAACCCACAATGCTCTGGGTCTCAGTGGGATAATAACTCAGCCTCAGAAGGGCCCTGGCAGGAATGCATGCGCCTGTTTTTTTCCTCCTGATTAGTTTCCCGCCACTTTCTTGCGTCCTCGCTCACATAAACATGGTGGTGTGTGTTACAGGGACTCATCTTGTGACAGGTTTGGGGTCGAAGGTCAAGCCAAAGGAGTCTCGTCCAGCTGTACCTTTATGCAGAGCTCAGCGTACACACAGTCTGACGGGGCCTGGACACACTCACAGAGGTACACGTCAAGGATGTAGACAATGCCAGTGCAGTCAACTACAGTATCTGGACACAGCGAATTAGTACAACCAAACTCTGAACTGGCAACTCACGTTACTGTAAGTGAATGGGGCATACTGTAGTGAGTTAATTTTTGCCATGCCCCATTCAGTTAGCATTAGTTATCAGTCTGTTATTTGGTCTATGTTGCATCAATTTTTTTCATACAGACAGCTTTCAGTGAGCTTAATGTTTCTCCATTAACCCCCAGCTTCAGACCGGACCGGACCTGCACGCTGCCCATTCCTACTGAAAGAGGACTGTCTGTCTCCCTGCCTCCTGACACCTCCATCTTCCAGAACATCCTCAGGTAAACACACACACACGCACATACACACACACACACACACGCACACACACACACACACGCACGCGCGCACACACACACTACAGTACATGACCTGGAACGTATTGGATTGGATAACATCAAATTTAATTGGATACCTAAAAATAGTTGTAGTTCAGTTCAGTGATTTTACAGCTTGCTGATATTTGAATTCACAGCCAAATTGCTAAATCACTTCTATTCCTCTGAAACACATTGATCGATCGAAACTGACATTGACAGAGCGTTCATACAGTATACCACCAAGAATGTTTTGAGGACTGCATGATAAATTTGACAAAAAGTGTATTCGGATTATAATCATGGGATGGGATTACACCTTTAAAGTGCGTGTACCAATTCCCCACCAGCCCCACAGATTCCCATTCATCGACACCGAAGAGCGACTCCGAGCTGCTGAGCAGCCAGAAGGGCAAGCCGGACAACCCCGAGATGCTGTGGACTTGGGGGGAGCTGCCACATGCTGCCCAGGTACCTTTATGCTACGCCACTCCTGCACAAGCACGGGCACAGGAGGCCAAATGCCAAGCAGTGGGAGCACAGGCTCTAAGAAATGTCAGGCTGACAGTTGGGGGGAGTTTCTTGGCTTATATGAAGAGATTAGAGTGGTCATGTGTCTAGATATCCTAGAGATTGATGGAGCATCAGTGAATGTGTACACAGGAATAGGTTGCCTTTCCAATGTTATATTGCAGAATAGGTAAAAACGTTACGTTACGTTCCACAACTTCCAAACAACTAGTCAGTTGCAAGAAATATTGAAAGATTATTCAACTATGAAAACAATCATGAGTAGCAGTGCTATATCTCAAAACCTCATGCCCTTTGCATATGTCAATCCCAGCCGGCGTTCCTGAAGGAGATGTCTGAGGCGGCCGTTCCCGTTGCCCCAGTGTCCATCCCTATGTCCGAGAACACCCACTTCCGAACCATCTCCAGCGCTGGCCCAGCAGGGATGCAGTCGGGCGACGCTGGAACTCCCTCCCTCTCGCTCTACATCCCCGGTCCCAGGGGAGAGGCAGGGGCAGGAGAAGGGCATGGGGCAACAGTGCCCCCCTCAGCTATGGAGGTGGAAGGGATCGGAGCCACTGCTCGTCTCCTGCATGAGCTAGAGGACGGCAGGGACAGCCCTAGCGGACGGGCCAAGACTGACTCTCCCTCCAAAAGAAAGGGTAAGTGAAGCACTTTTGTCCAGTCTAACAATGCAGTACCAGAGCTGATAACTGAATTAAATATGCAAACAAGTGCTAAATGCATACCTGTACACGTTCAAATAGTAAATATGCTAGTTAGTACACAGGTATGTACATAATATACAGGTATATGTAGGTGATTACTGTTACTGTTACTATACTGTTTGCTACTATATATGTATACTATATATGTATGTCTGAGTCATTAAGCCCTTTCAGTCCAATATTTAAAGACTCAGTATTGTATGGTTTCTGTATGGTTTCTTAGTATTTAGTGGGCAATATTCTGGGCACCAGTTCACCGCCTCTCAAGAATCCTGTGCATTTTTAGACAAAAGAAGCCATCACTTGGGTTCCGACGGGGTCTACCTGGATGACATCACAGAACTGGAGCCTGAGGTGGCAGCCCTCTACTTCCCTAAAAGGTAGGGGAAAACACACCTGTGCAACTTCATCACGGGCGCTAGCACTTCAGTCAGACCCATTCAGACCCCATTCCTCCATATTGTCCTTTTGTCCTGTTGACTCTTAAGTAGCAGAATGAGCTGTGTCCAGTATACATTTGGCCCCTCTGAACTGGACTCGAGCAGGTCGGGGAGGGCAGAGTGCTGATGAGTAAGGTCAGTCAGTCCGCTTGTCCAGCTCTCTCTGTACCTTGGCCACCTGCCAGCCTGCCTGTCTGTCCCTAAACTAGACCCTCCTGCCAGCAAAGCTCTTTGCCATACGTAAACCACCCAGCCCTGCGGCTTTTACACTCTGATAGTTATCAGGGAAAAAAAAAGGTTTTGTAATCAGCAAAGAAAATTTCAGGACACGTCTCTAAAGGCAAGTTACCCCTGCTTGCCAACAACTAAGGGTACACTTTGCACAATTCAGAGACAAACAAACAACAGTTATCTCCGCTATCTATTCTGGGCTGACATTTGTCTGGAGCACCACTGCATTATAGTAATGTAATAAAAGTATAATCATATAATGCTGCAATCATAGAATTTAGAGATATGTCAGTTGTTTACTTGTTTGGTTGTTTGTTTTGTGTTGGACTACAGTATGTTATGAAGGATTTGTAAGTTCTGAAGTTGTCCTCTCCCTTGTTGTGCAGTGAGGGCGCCGGTTCGGTCCGTCTTGGTCACGAGGTCCGCAGCGCCAACCAATCGCCTCAGTCCGTGGGCAGCAGCGGAATGGACAGCGGCGTGGACAGCTACTGTGACCAGTCTGGGGACCTGCCCTCTATCGCCATCTCTCTGTGTGGAGGACTAACAGACAACAGGGAGCTCACCAGAGGTATACTGTAGGTCTATGGCCTGTACAGTACTGAATGTGCTGCTATATATAATATACAGCTGCTGTCACAGGGCCCCCCGGCTCTGGCCGTATAACATGGGCTCAGATGTCAGGGCATGCTTGGAATAGGTTTTTACAGTAAGACATGTTTGATGTTTTTGAGTCCTAACGCCTGAGACATGTCTGGATGTGTCCCCTACAGAGCAGTTCGAGGAGAAAGCCATATCCTACCGCGAGTTTGCTGACAACCCATCCATCATCGATGACCCTAACCTGGTCGTGAAGATCGGAACAAAGTATGTGTATCAGTCAAAATATTTGTTACTTTGAAGTTCATGAGCCAGAATTAATTTCTGACTCGTTAAAGCTGTGAATGCTAAGAATGAACTGCAGTGTTTAAACTGCACCAGTTTGTGATGAAACAGGGGTGACCTACATACTGTATCTCTATGGCTAAATGTGAAAGGACTCTGGTACGGTATGTATAATTTAGACATGCTGTAGATGTATAAATGTAAAATGCCTTTTTTTTAGGTATTATAACTGGGCCACTGCCGCTCCCCTTCTGCTGGCCATGCAGGTCTTCCAGAAACCTCTTCCAAAGGTAGACTACACTTTTTATTCACTCACTTCCTTTCTCACACACTCACTCACTCACACACTCACATACTTCAGGCATTCACTCACTCACTTACTCACTCACAGTGTCATGTCTATGCATTAGTATTTCAAAGTCATAGGGAAAGGCCTACATTTACATTCACAGACAGCACTTTCAGTAGATTCTCCAGGCCTTGTAATATTTGCTCAGTTAGATCTAAAGTGACACCTACTGGTTGGCTTATTTCAACATTTGTCTTTGCATGTCTGGCAACATAATATAAGCAGTATTGCTGAACTACTGTTGTGAAACCATTTTGGATTG
>JAUCNH010000037.1:28707-39948 GCA_032353275.1 Sardinella hualiensis | reverse complement strand
TATTTGACTGCTATTCCTCTGCAACTGGCAGCCATCAATCATTGTGTGTGTGTGTGTGTGTGTGTGTGTGTGTGTGTGTGTGTGTGTGTGTGTGTGTGTGTGTGTGTGTTTTCTAGTCATTAGTTACACCAGTGCTTCTTCACCCCATTTTGAACAGTGTGATAGTTGAATATGTGGCATGCCACTGACTGGTCCTTTTCCTCTCTCAAGCTCCTCACAGTCTCCCCAGAAACACCCAGGTACCATATTTCCATCACTCTTGTGTTTGTCTAGTTCCTTTAAGTAACCTTCTGTAGTTCCCTTCTTAAACGCTGCATTCAAACACCAATATGATTTTGCATTGTATATTGACCTTTGTCACTATCACAGCAGAGCTGTAAATCCTTTCCTAAGTTTCTAATCAGTTTACTTCATATTTATTCTTTCATTTTCACTTAATATGTGTGTGTTGTAAAAGCAGACCTTGTGTGTGTGTGTGTGCCAGACTTTCAAACTCTGCAAACTCTGAGGAATTCTCTGCATTAGCACGCTCTCCCTTGTACTAGCTGTGAGAGAATGCAAACATGTGTGGACGTGGGTGGGTGGGTGTGAATGCAGCGCTACAGAGTAACCAAATTAATGTATACAAGCCTCCGCTCCCCACCCCACCTCCCCACCCCACCCCCAGCTCTTAGCCTGTATGCTCTATGGCACCTCTGAGCCTCAGGCTATTTTTACCCCCCTCCCCATCTCCTCCTCCTAACAGGCCCTGCTGTTGTATTTTTATCTGCCCCAGTATGTTCTCTTACGGAGGGATCTCGGCAAACATCAGTGCGGACAGGCAGAAGGCCGAAGGGATGGGCTCCAACGAGCAGGCGCTTCACTTCCTCAATCAGGACTACGAGGCTCTGAGGCAGGAGTGCCTGGAGACCGGCTGCCTGTTTGAGGACCCCTGCTTCCCCGCCGAGCCCCCCTCTCTGGGCTTCAAGGAGCTGGCGCCGTACTCCTCCAAGACACGCGATGTGGAGTGGATGAGGCCAACGGTGAGGGAGAGAGACACTGAGAGAGAGAAGAAGGGAGAAGGCATGGGAGTTAGAGAAAGAGAAAGAGAGAGAGATACAGAGAAGGAGAGAAAGAGAGGAAGGGAGGAATGCATGGGAGTTGTTTTCATTGCAACCAAACTGGAGCAGTGTGATAACATTGTCTGGTTTCATTTCAAACTCCCCATGCTTCATTATCAAATAATTATCAATATGTTCTAGTCATTCACTGTCAAGTCATCATTATACAACACTGTTTTAGCAACAGTAAGGTTCAGAAAGAGCTGTGCACAAGAAACCAGGCAGATTGACCTCTGTGTTTTTTCAGCAGAATGAAGTGCTGTGTAGGCAGTTGGCAGCTCTTGGTGGATATCCAGCAGTCCCATCCCTCCGCTCAGGGCCCAGTCAGTCATACTGTAGCCTGTTTGCTTTGTATCTCCCCACTGTACTGTATCCAGGAACTCTGTAGTGCGTATGTGGAGACATCCAGTCATGAGCTCCACAGACGCATGCCTGCTGGGTTAGTCACTGAAGGCCCTCACACTGTGGTGGTTGAGCGTGACAGGGCTAGAGTGTCTTTGCTCGGCCTCTCTGTGCTGCTGCGCTAACAGTTGTTAGCGCTATGCAGCTCAGCTGTCAGCTCGCACACAGCCCTCTGTTATGTTCCCAGTCTAGACTTGAAATACAATAAAGACTTTTTAAGACATAGAGAAGACATCTGCTTAGTGGACCTGATGACTAAATAACTATATTTCAATTTCATGTAATCTGAATAAAATTTGATGAATGAATTATAAGAAAACATGTTGATGGTGAGGTTTTGTTTCATCAGATCTGAATTGAATTATAATGTGCAAGATATTTATATAGCAGCGTCTGATGTTATGTGATATGATATTGTGTCATTTGGTTCTCCCCGTAGGAGCTGACAGATGACCCTCAATTCATTGTGGGTGGGGCCACCCGGACGGACATCTGCCAAGGAGCACTGGGTGAGATCAAGTTTACCCACAGTTCCTAGCGGCGAGTTCATAACATTTCCCAACCAACCTCATTCTAACTTTTCCACACATGTTTTCTATTCATTCCCATGGAGCTAGTCCGCACTGGGAGAAACATCCCATGTTTGGGATAGATCACTCCTAGAGTGTCCCAGTAGTGAGTCAGACCTAAGGGGGATGTTTAAATAGCTGCCCAGGGTGTGACGGGACTGATGAGTCATCCAACCATTTCTCAGTGATCAGTAACTTTGTTCTTTCAAGTAGGTAGGGCAGTGGTGTAGGCTATGTCACATGCACACACCCACATGAGGGAACAATATTAAAACAACGGAATGAACCTAACCTATATAAACCTGTTTCAAACCCATATCAAACTCACACTTGTGAGTTATATTAGGATAATAGTGAATGTCAAAATGGCTTAGGATATCCAGGCACACATGGAAATCTATCTATCTATCTTTTTCAAGTGCACGGGGAAGTGGTGCTGGCTTTATCACATTCTCACGCTCACGATGAAGCAATATTTAAAAAAAAAAGCGCCTCACTGAATGAAATCAGGATTTCATGTGCTGTATTTGTTGATGTGTTTAATTGCTGACTATGGTCTCTGCTGACCACTGTAACTCAGTGCAGTGTTGTTGAAGAGTTACCTGCGTGTGGAAATTTCCTCTTTCAGTGGGAGATTCCTCAGGATGGTAAACAGTGTATGCTCAGTCATTCACTCACACACAGGCCTCTGTGTTATGTAGGCCTCAGACAGCTTAACTGGCCTCAGACCGTCCACTCACACTCCCCCTTGTGGACATTTTTAAGACTGCAGGCAAGGTAATTAAATGCAAACACTGTGGAAAGTTGGTAGGTTGTATATAATGCTATCTCTCTTTTTTCCCCAAGGTGACTGTTGGCTCTTGGCAGCCATCGCCTCCCTTACTCTCAATGAGAGGCTTCTTCACAGAGTGGTCCCACATGGACAGAGCTTCCAGGAGGAGTACGCTGGAATTTTCCACTTTCAGGTACCAAGGCTATCATCTCAAAGACGCACTGTGCAGAGAGAGAGAGAGAGAGAGAGAGAGAGAGAGAGAGAGCTCTGAGTTATAAGAAGGCACACTTGGGCATTGATTTTTGTAATCCCAGATAATTTGAGTCAGGAAATGTGAGAGCGTCTCCCAGGTCTGTGGGAAAGGAATTGCTCGCAGTTTAAGTTATTTGAATCCTTTGGCAGATGATGTCAGATGAAATCAGAGGTGATCTCACTCTTCTGTTGTCTCTCTGTGTGTCCCCATCTGATGCCTGCTTATTCTTTCAACCCTTCAACCCTTCAGTTCTGGCAGTTTGGTGAGTGGGTGGACGTGGTGATCGATGACCGGCTTCCGACGAAGGATGGCGAGCTCATGTTTGTCCACTCAGCTGAGGGCAATGAGTTTTGGAGCGCCCTGATGGAGAAAGCCTACGCCAAGTATGACCCCTTACAGCACCACCCACATCACATCCATGTCAGACCCAGTAGAGGTCATTGTGAATAGCAAAAATGGCTTGTATCTCCAGGCATAAATGGATGTTGGATAAAAAAAAATGAGACAAGCAATCTGCACTCTGGTCTGCTTCCAAATTTCATATCATGTCATTATTTCATTGCCTCTGACATTCTGGCCCTTTAAGTCCCATTAAGTCCTTTTGTCAGTCATGACGATGATGATGATAGAGATGATGATGATGATGATGATGATTGTTTCCTGTCTTCTGTCAGACTGAATGGCTCTTATGAAGCCCTGTCCGGCGGCAGCACCACTGAGGGCTTCGAGGACTTCACTGGTGGCGTGTCGGAGATGTACGAGCTCAAGCGACCTCCGCGGGACCTGTATCGCATCATCAGCAAAGCTCTCGAAAGAGGCTCCCTGCTGGGGTGTTCCATTGACGTGAGTGGTGAATCTACACTGCACTGGCTGTGGGGTTTATTCTCTACCTATCAGCTATTGGAACAGAGATTAGTACCAGACACCAGGATTTTTTTGTTGGCAGATGAAAGTGGCTAGCAGAATTAAAATAATGATTAATTACAAGATTGCTTGTACTCTATGCAATTGCAAAGTAGGTGAATGTAATTCCATTAATAAGATGTCCTGCAACAACATGAGCAATAATCTATGTGTAAAATGTGTCTTTCAGATCACCAGTGCCTTTGACATGGAAGCCGTCACTTTTAAGAAGTTGGTAAAGGGTCATGCATATTCAGTGACTGCTCTTAAACAGGTAGCTTACCAGTGGTGTGCAGGTATTGGCTAGTGTGTTTACAAGTGTTTACGCCCATAGTGACAATCATAATCATGTGTGCCACTTCCTCTGATAGGTGGACTTCAGAGGTGGAATGGAGAAGCTGATTCGCGTTCGGAACCCCTGGGGTCAGGTGGAATGGACAGGGGCTTGGAGTGACAAGTAAGTGAGAGTAATCCACAACCAGATCAGAAATATCAGATAGAAATGCTGCTTTCTTTATGGAGCAACAGATAGTAAATGTTAACACAGTTAACACAGTTTTCAACTCGCTCGGAGTCAGGACCCATACAGACTTGAAGGGACTGCCAGTGTACTTATTCTCAGTGAAAAAGGTCATGTTCTCACACGTGACAACTGCGTTCTGGCCTTTGTCAGTCAATTCATACAACATTACCTGACTCTGTCAAACTGGCTGCATATGACTGCAATGAGTGATGCATTCTGGGTTGAAAACAGCAAAAACTAACCCAAGGGATGGGAATTTGAAAAGGGTTTTCAACCCAGAACGCATTAGTGGCTGCAGTCGTCGGCTGTCAGTTTGTTAAAGCATGGTCATGTCAAATTCACCTACTGACTTACAGTAGATTGTAAGTCAATAAGTCATCAGAGTGATTTTGAGAAAAGTTGTTTCAAGGTGAATGAACTATTGGTACATTATGTGTGCTAACCTCAAGCAGGTTAATGAGGACTCAATGAGTTTGCGTTTCCCCTGTAATGTGCAACTGTTACACAAACTAAAGCAATGAAAACCTCATCAGCTCTAGGATAGAGTTCAAAACCCACACTTATCGTGTTCAATATTCTCTTGCTCTTGTTTTTCAGCTCATCAGAATGGGATGAGATAGATCCATCTGAGAGAGAGGATCTCCATTTACAAATGGAGGATGGCGAGTTTTGGTAAAACACATTCATCTCTTTATCAAACTAGGCATATGACCATCATCCAAATATATATACAGCATATATATATATATATATATATATATATATATAGGTCCAGAAGCTGTCATAAAGTCTTTTTCACCTTAGCCTCTGTATTTTCCCAGGATGTCCTTTAACGAGTTCTTGAGGCAGTTCTCGCGGCTGGAGATCTGCAACCTCACGCCAGACGCTCTGAGCGGAGACGACATGAGTCACTGGAACACCATCAAGTTCAACGGCACCTGGAGGAGAGGCAGCACTGCAGGGGGCTGCAGGAACCACCCCAGTGAGTGAGGTGTCGGGCACTGCAGTACTCTCAATTAGATCTAAATGAATGAATGAATGAATGAATGAATGAACGAAGAGAGGCAGCACTGCAGGGGGCTGCAGGAACCACCCAACTGAGTTAGGGACTGCAGTACTCTCACAATCAGCTCTCTGATGAGCTAAATTAACTGAATTAGTGAATGAATGAATGAACTCTAAATGAAGCCTGAATGAATGAATGAATGATTGAATGAAAACATCAAAATACACTTGCATACAGATTCACAGAGAGAACAATAGATTTAGTAGCTATGGCTTCGGTCGTGTTTACTGTTGAAGTTACCTGGATAAGCCAGTAACCTCACTTCAGAAGAGATTTAACAATGCTCCATACAAAATGCACACACACATACACACTCTTATCTCTAATCTAAGGATTAAACAACAGTTTACTATGCAAGGCCTGTTGTTTAGCTAATTATTTGACTTGTATGGAGCTGAATTTTGGTTCTCAAGTTCTCAAGAAATAAATGCTTAGCTCACATTGCAGTGCAGTTGTCAGACTGATCCAGTCCTATACAGTACAGTATATCTCCTTTTGTGGGGTCTCCACCCAGACACATTCTGGATAAACCCCCAGTATAAGATCACCCTGCTGGAGGAGGACGATGACCCTGAGGATGACGAAGTAGCCTGCAGCTTCCTAGTGGCTCTGATGCAGAAGGACCGCCGACGATACCGCAAACACGGCCAGGACATGCACACCATTGGCTTCGCCATCTATGAGGTAAGATGAGATCAGTGGGGCATTCTGGTCTAGTTAACATGGGGCTGGGGTGTCATGGTAGTGGCTGGATAAGTGTTAAGCTAGAGGAAAGTGAGAAGCTTCCTAATAGAGTAGCTTGTTTGCTTTGTTTTGTTGAGAATGAGGACTACAGGCTCTTCTGTCATATTACTTTCTGTAGTGGTAAATTCATACTGTAGTTTAAGCATCTTCCTGTTTTTGTGTATAGTGTAGTGATGGGATCACACAAATTGTGTCAAAAGTAATGCTCTAAATTAACTCTTATCTGTGTTTTCCTCTCTTTGTACAGGTTCCAGAAGAGGTATGGATTCAATCCATCTATCTATGTGTTTTGACAACTTAGACAGATCTCACACACCAAGCCTAAGCACTACTAGTGGTCCCCTCATAGCCCTAGAACTGTTTTGTGTATGAAGACACTAAAACTAAACATTTTGATATTAAAATTGTCACTTGGACAAATGTGTCTGTCAAGTATAATAAACACAAACATTTATAAAGTGGTCCCCAGGCTCCCCAGTCCCCATAATCCATCTTTCCCTATCTCCACTCTCTCTCTCTCTCTTCAGTTTGCTGGTTGCCAGAATGTTCACCTGAAGAAGGATTTCTTCCTGACCCACTCTTCGGCGGCACGCTCCGAGACCTTCATCAACCTGAGGGAGGTTAGCACACGGCTGCGACTACCCCCTGGGGAATACCTCGTCGTTCCGTCCACTTTCGAGCCTGGCAAGGAGGCAGACTTTGTGCTGCGGGTGTTCACTGAGAAGCAGTCAGAAACACAGTGAGTGCCATTTGTCTGCCTCTGCTTCTGCACCTGCTCCAGGCGGACTAAGAGCACCAGCCATAAACAGTGTTTATATTTAGCTTTTGTGTATTTGGGTTTGCATGTTTATTGTAGTTTACATTTACTTTTATGCATTTGGTAGACGCTTTGATCCAAAGCGACTTACAAATGAGGATAAACATTCAAGAAACTGCACAATGTGAAGGAAACTAAGCTAAGAAGTGCTAAAAAGTGCATGCTGTTGGAATAAGTCAAGTGCAAGGCTTAGTAGAAGTGCATCATTTAGGCCTGGAGAAATTCTCGAAAGAGCTGGGTCTTTAGAGTTTTCTTGAAGGTGGAGAGGGTATCTGTAGTTCTGGTGGCGCTTGGAAGGTCATTCCACCAGCGTGGGACCACAGATGAAAACAGCCTCGATTGTCCTGAGCGAGGTGTTGGCCGTGTTAGACAACGTTCTTTGGCGGAGCGAAGTGGTCGGAGGGGAACGTAGGTTTTTAGGAGGGTATTAAGGTAAACAGGGGCAGATCCAGCAACTACCCTGTGGGCTACCATCAGCACATCTAGTAAAAGATGTGCAACTAGATGTAGTTGCACATCTTGGAGACAGAACATCATCAAATGGCTTTTTTGTTTTTTACAGGGAGCTGGATGACGAGATCTCTGCCGAACTGGAAGATGAGGTATACATTCTTATGATATCTTATTCTTCTGATATGACTTAGGTTGAAATGATGCATGTGCTCTGCTCTTTCATTTTTTTAAAATCATGTTCTTTTTTTCTTTTTCTTTTTTTATTCCAAATGTAGGATATCACAGAAGATGATATTGATGAAGGCTTCAAATCCATGTTTGCACAACTTGCAGGGGCGGTCAGTCTCTTTCACACTTAACATCTGGAAATGTGAAATACCTGAGAATACATTTGTCTAAATGTTTCTGTTTTCCCTTTAGGTGAGTATGTACTACCTAATAATGAGTATGACTGATTTGTTTTTTTCCCTTTGTATGCATAATCTTTTTGCTTCCAGGATATGGAAATCTCTGTTCGAGAGCTACGGACAATTCTCAACAGAGTGGTGTCAAAACGTGGGTCAACAGTTAGTCATTGCTCATATTGTCAGAGTCTAGAAATATAATAAAACACTGATCTTCCAAAATATCTCATTCAATTGTATTGCCATTTATATCTTCTTAGATAAGGACCTGAAGACTGATGGCTTCAGCATGGAGGCCTGTAGGACCATGGTCAACCTTATGGACGTATCCTTTGGTTACATTTGAAATGCTTGCCTCAGCTCAGCTCAGTTGATTGAACTCAAGGTGTCTCCCAGAACTGGCCTCTGAAAAACTTACAACCTGTTTAGATTGACCTTTGACCTCGACATGTATGCAGAAAGACGGCAGTGCCCGCTTAGGATTGGTGGAATTTCAGATTCTGTGGAATAAAATTAGGAAGTGGCTGGTAAGATCGATTTAGTCCATTAAATGCTCTGTATGAGCTTTTAACCTATATAAAATTATGAATGAACATTGGAGGAAGACCTGTGGAATGTATGACGTTATGGCGGTCTTTCTTCTAGGGGATCTTCAGACAGTTCGACCTGGATAAATCAGGGACCATGAGCTCTTATGAGATGCGTCTTGCTGTTGAGTCAGCAGGTAAGTCTGCCTACCTACTGGTTTCAAAGCAACATACTGTATGCAGGCATTCAGACATCATCTACATATTTTATTTTGCTTCAGGCTTCAAGCTGAACAACAAACTGAACCAGGTTCTGGTGGCCCGATATGCAGATAACGAGGTCATCGACTTCGATAACTTTGTTTGTTGCCTGGTCAAGCTGGAGGGCATGTTCCGTAAGTCACCCCACAATGCATTCATTTGTCTATGATTGGGCCTGACAGCGTTGCAGGTTGCAGAAGTGTGTTCTACTGCTCATTTCTCCTCAGTGGCCTCATCATTTCACATTTGTTTTCCACAGGTTCCTTCCGAGATTTAGACAAAGATGGAACAGGGGTTGCAGAGATGAACTTAACTGAGGTAATGAACTTCTTCAATAAAAATCACAACAAAATCACTACATTTTGCATAAACTAATTCTCCTCCATGTTTCGTCTGTGTTGTGGTTAGTGGCTGTACATGACCATGTGTGGTTGAGCTGGACCAGCTCTTTGCGAGAAGAGGAACAAGACACCCAAAAGCCAGAGCTGCCTGCAAAGCCTGAAGCCCCATGTAATCTAACCTTACACTGCTGTCAAACCTCTCCCAGACCTCAAAGAACCACATGCGCTGCAAACACTGGTCACTGACCAGTCAAAAGAGCTGGTTGACATGATTCTGTTAGCCGTGTATGTTAATGGTATAGGTTTGCTTATACTCTAAGCCTGCAAAGTAAATGAATAGTAGAAAACTGAACCTTAAGTTTGACAACAGAAAAAGAAGGCTTAGCATGTGTGATGTTGCAGTGTCTTAAAAGTTTATCTGCATGATTGAGGTGAACACGGTGTACTGTGATGTTAAATGCTATGCACTGTAAATGCTGTTTTGTTCTATCATTGATGAATTTGTTGGGCAGGTTTGCATAGTAGGTATTTTATTATTGAAGTTTCATATGCCAGATTAAGAGCCTTCATTTTTTGTATAATCCGACACTATTTTTTACCAGTCACTGTACCAGTCTGAGTAATCCCACAGAGATAATTGTTGCTGCTAATGATGTCAAGATAATGTACGTATTCAAATGTAGTCTTTTCATAGCAGTGCCACTATTGACCACTAGGTGGTGATAGCTGTATATCCCTCAGGTAATACTCATTTGTGACATTACGGATTCTCTGCCTCCAAATGCCGCTGTATGAATCCAGAGAACTGCTGTATCTGCGTCCAATCTTGCCACGGAACCAGTTATGGGGGACTGCCAGTTATGGCGGAATATGACTAATATATCATGAGTAAGGTTGGAACTGACATGATTTGTTGTTGTCAATGTTGAATGTAACACTCAGCCAACACTCAATTTACCTGAACATAGTAACCATTTAGACAAATGAGAATAAAGGATCAACTGACAACTCTTCATGTATTCAAACACAGTCACAGAAATTGATGCTTTTGTGCCAACAACCAATAAATATATCAAGAAATTATGGCATATTAATATCAACTTACATCTGCTTTTGGCCACTTTGCAAGAACACAATCACAAATAAACCTGGTAGGAGTGATCCATTATCTTTGCCCTGCAGTGATAGTTGATTAAATCTGATGGAAAAACTGACTCCCATGAAATGGTTTGTAAAACGACCACTTTCAGACAGTAACGTGCGTTTTATTTGCCATGACTAAAAAATAATTAACATCAAGCATCGGGTTACTCTGATTTACCCATTCTTATGTACATATTCTTTTGGATGCAGTTGTTGGAGGTTATTTTAAATCTGACTAAAATGAATAATGAAACATATCAATCATCCTTTCACCAGTCCAGCTTGTTACACAAACCTCGTTGCAATAGCCAATAACTTTGAATACTCTCCTTCCTTCCTTCGTAAATGTGTAGGGATGGGCACCTTAATTCTTGTACCCGAAGGGTTTCCATTTTCCTCAATCAAAACTACATTGTTGGAGTCAAATCGAGGAGTCATTCTTTGTCCAGGCATCTTGTGTCCCACAATGAGAGCTTTTTTCTTTTGTCCTTTTATGGCAAGCAAGACTCTGTCACCAACTTTGCCGACTCCATTCTTGGTGTATACATGGATGACTCGAGGTGGGCGATGGTATGGCGTATTTCCAAGAGCACTGTTATCAACGACTCTGACCCGACTCATTTTCTGTATAGCAGATGAAGCTGCTGACACACTACATAAAAACAACATATACATATACATAACCAAGTCTTTGTTAATCTTTCACAACATTTCAACACTTGTTCAATGACTAGCTTACACCTGGGTCACTTCGTATTAATGAATCCAGATTGCATAGTTAAGACAGACTGACGTTAACCCATCTGAAAACATGCATTCATTCTCTGACTAAAAGTTCTCCTCCCAGAGCAGATGATGGCTATCTGGGCTGCGTTTCCCAAAACAGCTACGATGTTCGTAGGTGCTACGATGATCGTAGCGTATGTCATTTGCTATACCTTAAGATCATCGTAGGACTTACGA
>JAUCNH010000035.1:15748730-15759412 GCA_032353275.1 Sardinella hualiensis | reverse complement strand
TTACATTCTGAAACTGAGCTAAATAAGGTCCCATTACAAGGTGAGACTTACGGTATGAGAATAAGAAATTGAACGAATGGAATTGAATTGAATTGGAAAAAAGTGAACAGTGGGTGTTCAACTATGACCACCTATAACCACCTTAAGCTGCAGATCCCTGGCCTTGACTACTCACTCCCCAAACTCATGGAGAGACTGTGGCCTACTGTGATGCAAAGTCTACATTTGAAGACGGGATTTTTCTTTTCTTTTCTCAGAGGAAAAACCAACAGACCTTCCCCAGAGTGAAAACAGAGGAGGGAATAGCACTGACCCAGTTCCACGGCTGCCAGTTGCCGTTCCCCTGAACAGGGAGGGCAGATAAATGAGAGGTTACAGAATCTTTGGAGACCAAAACAGACATTCCTTACATTCCGCTGGGACAAGCACCATGCACACAGGAAATGCCAGCTCTTCTCACTCCAGCATATTTGCACATGAAACAATTAGTTTGTATTACAATTAATAATTGTTCTTCACAAACTCATGTGTCCCCTCTGTCTCCTCACAAACCCAGATGGCTTAAGCATTAGGCCTATCACAAAGTGAAGTCAAAGTGTCATTGTTTGGCTGTGTGTAAACAGAGTAGGAGAAATGGAGTAGACATTAGAGAGAGCAGGTGTTATTGGCTTCCCATACATGGGTCTAGTCTAGTCTAAACTAACAGAGAACATCAATGGACTAGTACTATGATTAGGCTTAATCAATCTACATAAAACAGGCTCTGTATGCTTGGTCAACTTGACCACTATAGAATCACTGTAAGTTATGTCCCACAAAACAGTCAGTAAGGCAAATTAATAACATCAACAAAAGACTATTTGCTCACATATTTATGGATGACTGGCTGTGTATTAGTGTGCAAAGATCTTTCATGATAAAATTATTAAAATGTAGCCTACATCTTTATTTTCGGTTCTGCCATTCTTCTGAATGAGGTGAATAAGACTGGCAGTTAATGGGGGTGGGGGGTGATCCACATATTTTTATTCCGCTGCCTCCATCTTCTAGCCAACTTCCAACTTCAACTAATGTCTCTTCCAATTTAGATCTTTTTATGTTCACATGACACCAATTATTGTTCAGTGATGGGCATTGTTCTGTTACATCAGATGGGAAAATCCCATGAAACTGATATAAAGTCTATGAAAAACTCGTGCATCAAAAGCCAGAAACAGAAGCAGCCATGCTCCTTCTGCCAGGGGGACTACCGATGGAAATAGCCTTTTGGCTACAATTGGGTGCATTTGCATTTTCTAAAATATCACTGAATGTACACCGTCTCTATAACAAATAAAAAGTTAATTAAAAATAAATAATAAAGTAAGAGACCATCAGGGGGCTTGTGGTAACCTCTAACTGTCCAATCGATTACATGATTGTTCCCACATTGATGATAAAACATATTCTGAACTCTTTAATCTGGTATCCTGTATCCAGTATCCATTTCTTTGTGATGTTAGATACATGGCCTGACATATTTACACAAACTGTTACATTTTAAACAAATAATTTCTAAAATTGCCATCTTCAAAAACCACTTCAGATCTGCCCTTTTAGATAATTACAGAGCACAATGTTAGCATCAGTGTGCCAATACATTCTCTTCCTCTCAGCTCTGCTTACAGTCTATGATTACTAAATTCAGATGAACTTTGAGTGTGACCCTGCATGAGGGAGGGATGTTTATTTTCCTCCCTGTAGATTTTCAAATACTCTAATTAATGCTAGGCTACCTAAGGCCAACTAGCTAAATAATGTATTTCTATACATAGTCCTGTAATTGCTTGTTTCCAGGCAGCTAAAATTTCTCATACAGTAACTAAACCCTTCACAACACCTTGCCAAAAGTCTAACATTGCTGATTCATCCAGTCCTTTTTAAACACCGTCACTGAGAACATGGACTACAAGACCTATAGGCCTACAGGAAATTGGTTTACAGTTAATACAGATGGCCTACAGTTGTACAGAATTATTTAGAAAAAAAATGGTGAAGAGTGCCACTGGAGCCTTCCAATCAATGACAGTATATAGGCCTATAGTCATTGCTTCCAACAACCAATGTGAAACTAATTGAGCAAACAATAGCCTCCACTGACTAATTTCATTTTAAAGTGGATATGTGGCTGGGATCAAATCATTGGTCTGGATTTTGTGCCTTTAATTTGCTTCTGTAACAAACACTAAAGATAGGCCACAGTATAGCCTACTATTTCTGGTAGGTTACTTGGCAAAAATCTAAATATGAAAATAAACCAGGGGGGACTGGAAGCAGCTGACCCTGCCTCACAGAGTCCATACCCATTCGATAAAAGTCATTTGCAATGACCTGAATGTTTTACAGATAAACAATCCCAAATCCACATCCAACGCGTAGAAACTACGACTATCTACTCCGTCAGGGCTGTGTATAAACAACTCAGGCATGCTGGATTTACTCAGCCGGGGCAAACGCAGCCCCAGCAGCAGCACGGATGGAGCAGAAAACTGTCACGAAAGGATAATGTCAGGCTATGATCAAGCCACATCACCACCTCTCTCCTTTCGATGACAGGACACAAAACAGCTGTAAAATTTACAACACTGATTTGCCCATACGCGTCAGACATTCGGACTAAAAATAGTTCAATTCGTAGTTTTAACCGGACACCGTTACAATTCATAAACACTAAGGATAAGTCAGACGTAAAGGTAAGAGTATCTTATCTAAATAGCATAGCCTACATTCCTCAGTCGCCCACGCTTGTGATAGGCTAGTTTACGATAGATAAACACAAGTGATGAGAAGATACAATGTAGCCTAAATCTCAGTTTTGTCTCCACCATATGAAGTCTGTATGAAGTCTGTATGAAGTAAAGTAACGCTGTAGCCAACCATGGACTGCGGTCATCCACAACAGTGGGGTCAGCTAAGTTTCTCTTTACTTCAAGGGGTCGTTTAACTTTTATCAACAAAAAAGAAGTCAACTTACTTGGTATAAAAATGGCTGAGCTTGAACCACTTTCCAATTCAAGTCATTGTCCCACAGTTGTTGCCAACTCCGCGTGCGGAAGCGTTTGAGTCCGAAATTTACCGGATTCAAACAAAATGGCAGAGATAGTCTGGCCAGCTGCTGCAGTACTGTTCGCAATTCCGTCTCTCCTTGCTTACCAGGGCTGACGAGGGGCCCAGCCAAACAAGAGGCTCTGCGATGGAATGACTGTAGCCAACGTAGCACAACCCTATCAACCTCCCCCTCCCAACCGGTGACGACTGTCTAGCGGAATCCACCAGAAAGCTGCATGTAACTTCCCCAGTGGGCCGATGAGACTACACGCACAGTGTCATCAGACACTGTCCGTCTGCTCTTATGTCATCTCAATTGAGTGAGAAGAAGTAATTTTCTGACCGCATAAAACATTAGTTTTCAAGTTACTAGAGGCCAAGAAGCTATATTCAACAGCAGGCTAAATTGTATGGCCCTACTGGGCATATGGTGCAGTTGCACTCTGGAAGTCAGTGAAGGTCTGTTTGCCTCGGCTGTGTGCAAGACTTTGTGGATGTTCTAGGGACATTTGCGCCGCTGCTTATTTTTTTAGCCAACTAGAAGTAGTTGTGACAATACAATTGCCTTTAGCTTACCACTCTCCAGATTCAAAGCAAATTAAATATTTGTTTGAGCTTCCTCCCCCTTTATGTTTTTACCAAAATAGCAGAGACCCAGGCTACCAAAATTAAAAGTTGACTGGTCCCCACATAATTCGATGCACAGAAATGTTTGGCATCACTGATGACTGGAAGGAGTAGATAAAAACAACGCATTCAAGATAGAGACAGATGAATGGCAAGAACCAATTAGAGAGACCGATAGCTGCGGTCACGGTCGGGGTGGGGTTAAAGGGCCACAAAACAGAAATCTAAAATGAGACACCACCCAAGGAAGGGTCGGGAATACAGATGTTTTTCTTCCATGCCACCCACAAGATATGACATGAGAGAGATCTTCAGCAGTGCATGTACAAAAACAATTAGACAAATATCCACAATAAGGCTTATATTTCCACAAATAGGCTATACAACATATTTCTCCTTTAA
The DNA here is from genome assembly GCA_032353275.1 of Sardinella hualiensis. NCBI lineage: Eukaryota > Metazoa > Chordata > Actinopteri > Clupeiformes > Clupeidae > Sardinella > Sardinella hualiensis. The sequence goes on along the minus strand of JAUCNH010000035.1, from coordinate 15,755,296 downwards.
CCTGAACCAAAGATATCTGTAGTTTTTGTTTTCATGTTGTGCTCAGGGGCACTGCACCACAAGCCCCTCTGCCATGTTGCATTCATTTAAACACATCAGTTTGGGCCGTTTATAATTATTTCAAACAATAAGCGTATTGCAAGTTTTCTTGTACTGTACATGAAACAAATTTAGAGATTAAAAGTAATGGATATGAACTCCTGTTGTATCTTCAACATTCTCCAAATCCCTCTAATTTACTGCCTCACTGTGATGAAATGTGAACACTGAGACCACTACATGTGTCAGGGTTAACTTTGTGTTGATTAATGTGTAAATGTTTGGAACATTTTAGATGCATGATGTGATTTGTTTTAACTCTTTGTGGTATCAGTATAATGATTTGCTCTGGACATGATTTGTTGAGCCAATGACAGTGTCATGCAAGTTGTGACTGGGGGCGCAGGTGATTGGCTCTTAGCACCGTGGCAGTAGCCAATGACTGGCCTTGGACATTGGGCGTGGCTTTACCTGTTCACCTGTGGCATGACTGGCTCTGGGCTACGAGTCCAGGACCAATTGCGGGAGTGGGCTAATTAGATAAGTCTGCATCTAGCCTAGTCTTCAGCAGAGAGTCCGGGAGAGGCATGCGGAGAGAGGGAGCCTGACTGCAGCAGGCAACCGGACAGAAACATCGCTCTCAATCGTCGTTGGTGCACGTGCCTTTGATACATCGCTCTCAACCGTCGTTGGTGCACGTGCCTTTGATACACCGCTCTCAATCCACGGTTAAAGGGAAGTGATTGTTCCTGCGTACTTGTGTGAATGAATGCTCTGCATGGCGGGCTGTTTTTAAGGGCTGCCTTTCCCTTGACTTCCAGGCTGAATGGAGTAGGCCAGAGGATCATCAGGCGGCTAGGTGACGAAGTGTGATCTGCTGCGTGGACTCCGGCCCTGGATCCGCTGCGTGGACTCAGGCCCTGGATCTGCTGCGTGGACTCAGGCACTTCATCCGGTTTCCTGGTCGGCAGACGGGGAGCCGACCAGGACGAACTTTTTCCTTTTTCTTCCACTTGGCCTTAGGACTGGGGGAATGGCAGCACTGGCTATGCTGGCCAGTGGCTCGAACTGAGGACTAGTGATCTGTGCTTCCATAGTGTGCCGTGGTTCTGGACTGCTGTGCTCCTTTGTGTTGATGTACTTTTCTGGACTGCATTGTTGTGTGATTACTATGTGTGCTGAATACTGATGTGTGACACTGGGGTTGTTTTGCTTGAAGCGCTCTCACCTTAGTGCCCAGGAGAGTGATGGGAAGTGTGCTGTGTTGTCATATCTGCTACCTTGGTCAAGTGGTTTGTGCTAATAAACTTTGTACATTAACATATCTGTGAGTTGTGTTTGCAATTTGGGAGGACAAACCTAACGGGGGCTCAGACCCACACGACATAATTTTGGCGCAGTCGGCACGGTTCCTCCCAATTTTGCAAACATGACAGATACTAGTGAGAGTTCAACAGCCAGTAATGTTATGATTGTACCATGGTTTTTGGGTGGTCCCTGGGTGCCAAAGTTTGAGGGCGGGCAAGGACAGTTATCATTTGGGCAATGGCGAGCACAAATTGAATCATTTTTGAGAGCACAGAATTTAAGTGTTGCCCAAAGAGTTGACTTTGTGTTAAGTGCCCTACAGGGGGAGGCCAGACGTGAGGTGTTGCTGTTGCCGGATGCCAAACGAGAGACAGCTGAGGACATCTTCCAAGAGCTACAGAGTCTCTATGGTGAAAAAACAACAGCAGCACAGCTAAGGACACAATTCTTTAGCTGCAAACAGAGGCCGGGAGAGGGGGTTGGTGCCTATATCCTCCGCCTTCGAGAATGTCTACATCAATGGTCTCAAAAGGAGGAGCTAGACCCGAGAGCCATTGACGAGAACCTGACGTCACAGCTGATGCTGGGTTTGCAGCCAGGCCCAGTACAGATAGAACTGCAACGCCTTCTCCGTCGCTCTGAGCCTATGACATTTGCAGACCTGTGTAAAGAAGCCAAGGCAGTGGAACAAGAGCACCAGCAGACCCCTGAAGCTCACACCAGGGAAGTCCACAGTACATCATTGCAGGATGAGGGCCATGTCAGACGGGCAGCCGCGGTGGCAGAATCTTCCACTAGAAGTTCCGTAGCAGACTGGCAAAGTGTCAAAGAGGCCTTGAGGTCAGAGGTGATGGCAGAGGTTCGAGAGCAGATGTCCACCTTGAAGGATGACCTCTTAGGCGAGATTAAACAGCAGCTCCAAGGACTTCGCACCCAGCAACCCCAGGGGCCCTCGAGACAGGCAGGAAGGATGGATGTGCGACCTCGGGACCAGAGAAGAGCAGGTCGCACCCCGCAATGGGATGAACAAGGCCGGCCTATATGCTTGCAGTGTGGTCGTGTAGGCCACATGCAAAGACATTGCCCCTCTCGAGGGGCTAATCAGGGTTTTTGATGTCCTCGGCCACTGTGGGGCGGGTGGCTGAGGAAGGGACCCAGACAGAGATCCCATTGAAGCCCGCGTTACTAGGCGGATGTCCAGAAGTTGAGGTCAAGGTCCAAGGGCGCTCCATCCCATGTGTGCTGGACACCGGCTCACAGGTAACACTTTTTAGTAATTCTCTCTTTAATCGTTACTTTCAAAGTGAACAGATTTGTGGTGTAAATGACATATCATGGCTTACTCTGAAAGCAGCCAATGGACTGAACTTGCCATATGTGGGGTACGTCATTCTGGATTTTGAGGTAGGGGGGGTGTTGGTACCAGCAAAGGGGGTTATTATTGTGAAGGATGATTGCCTTCAGTCAGACCGGGCCATCTTGGGCATGAATGTCATTAATCACTGTTGGGAGGCTCTGTTCCAGGGAAGCCACCCAGGGCTGACTGCATTCAAGTCCACCATTCCATCAAGCCATGGGGCTGCCTGGGACAAAGCCTTCAATGTGTGTAGACGGATACAGGCCATTGGAGAAATGGAGGACTTCCAAGGCACCGCGCGGCTCTCTAGGACCACCACTGTTCAACTCCAACCAGAGACAGAGACGCTGGTCTGGGCACAAGTCCCACAGGCAACGGGGGTGCCAGAAACCTGTGTCCTGGTCGAGGATTTGGGAGGTGATGTCCAGGAATGGAGGATCGGGAGAGCAGTTCTACAGATGAAGGGGGGTAAGGTGCCCCTCAGGGTATGTAACCCCCACCCCTACCCTATAACTTTACCTGCACGTAAGCCATTGGCTAAGATTACAGGAATCAGCCAGCAGGACATAAGCCCACAGAAACAACTGGTGTTGCGACAGACGGAGGCCCATACCATTGAAGTGGATGTCCAGACGGTGAGTGCCGACTCGGGGGGCAGTCATTCTGTCATGTCATTTCAGGGGGAGGGCTTGAGCCCAGGGCAGCAGTCCAGGTTGGACAAACTGCTACAGAAGTGGAACCTGGTGTTTGCTGCTCACGATGAGGATTATGGTAAGACTAGTGCTGTGCTCCACCAGATACCCACAGGGAATGCACCTCCTGTCCGTGAACGTTACCGCCCTGTTCCCCCTACACTCTATCCAGAATTGCGGGTTCTGATCCAGGGGATGCTAGACGGGGGGGTTATCACAGAGAGTGCCAGTCCATGGGCAGCTCCGGTTGTTCTAGTCCGGAAAAAGGATGGTAGTTTGCGATTTTGTGTAGACTACCGTAAACTCAACTCTGTGACTCATAAGGATGCCTACCCCCTCCCTCGCATAGAGGAGTCCCTAACGGGGCTCAGGAAAGCAACCTGGTACTCAACTCTAGACCTTGCAAGTGGGTACTGGCAGGTGGAGGTACACCCCAATGACAAAGAAAAAACTGCATTCACAACGCCTATGGGGCTATACCAGTTTGAACGAATGCCTTTTGGACTTTGTAATGGGCCTGCAACATTTCAGCGCCTTATGCAGCGGTGTCTTGGGGGTCAGGTCAATGAATTTTTAATGATTTACCTTGATGATATAATTGTGTATTCAGCTGATTATGATTCCCATTTGCTGCATTTGGAACAGGTGTTTGAGCGTCTACATCAGCATGGACTGAAGTTGAACTCCAAGAAAAGCCTCTTTTTCCAGCGGTCTGTCCATTACCTGGGCCATGTGGTGAGTCAGCACGGTGTAGAAACAGACCCTGAGAAGGTGTCAGCAGTGCAACAATGGGCCACCCCTAAGACGGTAAAAGAAGTGCGTGCCTTCCTTGGGTTTGTTGGTTATTACCGTCGCTTTATCTCTGGGTTTTCCCGCATAGCAGGGCCACTACATAAGCTCCTCCAAGGGACAACAGGAACAAAGGCCACCAGAATCCAGTGGACTACAGACTGCCAAGAGGCGTTTGAACAACTGAAACGAGCCCTGCTCCAGGCTCCCATTCTAGCCTTTGCAGATTTTACGTTGCCTTTTATACTGTACACCGATGCCAGCCTCCATGGGTTGGGGGCGGTGTTAACTCAGGTGCAAGAGGGCAGAGAAAGAGTGATTGCCTACGCAAGCCGCAGCCTCCACCCAGCCGAGCGCAATGATCAGAATTATAGTTCATTTAAGCTCGAGCTGTTGGCTTTGAAGTGGGCAATCACTGAGAAATTTAAAGACTATCTCTGGGGGGTGCACTGTAAAGTTGTGACCGATAATAGGCCGTTAGTTCACTTGCAATCTGCAAAGTTGGGTGCCACGGAACAGAGGTGGGTGGCCCAACTCGCTAACTTTGATTTTGAAATCTCTTATAGGCCAGGTAAAGACAACCAAAATGCTGATGCTCTGTCTCGCCTGCCAGAAGTTGGACAAGTTGGAGCGGTGACGGAGCCTTCTGCAGCAGGCCAGGGGCCGCATGGCCTTGCTGAGGGGGAAATCGACTGGCGGACCGTCCAAGAAATAGAGCCAGATCTCTCTCTCATCCGCAGATGGAAGGAGTTGGGGAGACACTGCAGCGACATAAATCAGCAGGCCTTGACACCAGAGGGTAGGCAGCTCTTCCGTGAATGGGAAAGACTGGCCCTTGTGAATGGGGTGTTGGTGAGACGGAACCAGGATTGCCATACGGGACAGATGGTGGAAGCAGTTGTGGTGCCTAACAAGGAGCGGCGGCGAGTGTGGGGCATGCTCCACCACACGTTGGGCCATGCACGAGGCCAGAGGCAGTTGGAAGCAATCCGTCTTCGAGTCTTTTGGATTGGCATGGCAAGGGATCTACGGTATTGGACCGCGGATTGCCACCAATGTGTGCTGGGACGAGCCGGCCCAGAAGTGAAGGCACCCTTGCAACCAGTGGTGAGTCGATACCCCTTTGAAATCCTGGCTTTAGATTACCTGTCTTTGGGGCGTGTTGCAGACTCCCATCCCAATATACTGGTAGTAACAGACTTGTTTTCTAGATATGCAGTGGCCGTACCGACCCGAGACCAGTCCGCGCTGACGACAGCAAAGGCCCTATGGATTCATGTTATACAGCAGTTTGGTTGTCCTGAACGAATTCTCACGGACCAGGGTGGGGCTTTTGAGTCCCAAGTCTTCCAGCAGTTGTGCCAAGTGTATGGGTGTAGAAAGAGCCGGACAACGCCCTACCACCCCCAGGGCAATGGAGCCTGCGAGCGATTTAATCAGACGCTTCTTACTCTGCTCAACACCTTAGACCAGGAAGAACAAGAACGGTGGGCAGACCGGTTGCCTGCGTTATTACAAGCTTATAACAACACCCCACATAGCAGCACCGGCCTGGCACCTTTTTATGTTTTGTTCGGCAGACATGCCAGGTTGCCTGTGGATATGGCCCTAGGCTTACCGTGTCCCCAGGAGCAGTGTACATTAGACACATGGGTGCAGACACATCACAAAACACTTATTGCAGCATATAGCCAGGTCCGTATTCAAAGCCAACAACGCCAAGGTTGGGATCAGCAGCGCTACAACAAACGAGCTCGTGCATTGCCCCTGCTCCCAGGGGAACGGGTGCTTTGCAGAAACTTTCGTCGACGAGCAAGAGGTAAGCTGGGTCCCTACTGGCTCCCTGAACCATTTGTTGTCATCAAACAGGTGCGCCCAGGCCAGGCAGTATACGTCATCCAGCCAGAAGGGAAAGAAGGTAACACCAGGACTATCCATCGGAATCATTTGCGGCCATGCCCAGGAGGATGGACATCTTGGATAGATGAGACTGCGAATGCACAGCCCGCAGCCTTGGAAACCCTCCCCACAGCTCAAAGCACGGGTAATGTAGGATTCTGGCCAATGACCATACATGCTCGGGGGCACCCAGGGCCGCCGAATAGATGTCAAAATGATGTTCGTGGGATGGGCGCTTCCCCTCCAAGGTTGGAGGGGCAGCACCCACACCACATTAATTTAGATGGGGGGGAGGAAGCCCTCCAATTACGTAGGTCCCAGAGAAGGAATTTTGGTCTTCCCCCTATACGCTACGAGGGTTGATGTCATGGTCGGGACGACTATAATTTAAATGGGGGGGAAGAATGTCAGGGTTAACTTTGTGTTGATTAATGTGTAAATGTTTGGAACATTTTAGATGCATGATGTGATTTGTTTTAACT
>JAUCNH010000035.1:15292031-15303779 GCA_032353275.1 Sardinella hualiensis | reverse complement strand
GTCTGTCGGCTCTTCCCTTATCGTCCTCAGTCTGTCTTTGACACACAAACCCACACAGACACACACAACCACACACACACACACACACACACACACACTCATCTCCTTACTCTTTCGATACACACACACACACCACACGCACACTTCACCTTCACCACCACCCCCAAACAGTCTCCAGTGAAGTGTACAGTGGGATAAGCCTTGTGATTGACAAGCACCAAGTGCTCCAGTGGTATGTGGAGGGTGTTAGAGAGACAGGCAGAGAGAGAAAGAGAGAGAGAGAGAGAGAGAGAGAGAGAGAGAGAGAGAGAGACAAAGAAACAAGCAAAGAAAGTGAGTGAAAGAAAGAAACTGACAGACAGAGAGACAGACAGACTAGGCTATTAACAGAGAGCGAGAGTCATACAGATTCTAAAAACTAATAAGGAGAGAGAGACAGAGGGAGGGAGGGAGGGAGGGAGAGAGAGAGAGACAGAGAGAGGGAGAGAGAGAAGGAAAGACAGCAAGAGAGAGAGTGGTGGGAAAAGTATGGTGGTACAAAGAATTAAAAATGAAAACAAAGCCAGACAAAACAAATTCTAAATGCTCAAATAATACCCGACTATTGCGCTTGTGGAGAAGAACATGACAACTGACAGTTGAACAGAGAACTACAGTATGTCCTAATGTCTGGAGATGAGATGCCTTAAGACTGGGCTTAGAGGCTTTTCCACTCATCTCGCTTTAATGCCGCAGATATGATGAGCACCATGAACTCGAACAGCGTCTCTCACAGACTGGACACTTATGTAAAACTTTTAATTTGGAACAGACTGTGCAGCCCCATCCCTTACAGGATGAAGGCTGTCTGGCTGGTAACCCTGGATGACCACTTTAGTGTCACGACTCGACTGAGTTATCCTCAGGACCCGACATGACCTGTTAATCTAGGCCAGGCACTCGTACAGCAACCTCTTCATATTCCTCCACGTGTGACATCCAGATGTTTGCAAAGCAGGGATTAGAAACAAGATATTATTTTAATCTGATCTCCTTTGTGGACGTCTGCGTGTATGTGTGTGTGTGTGTGTGTGTGTGTGTATTTATGTATATGAACATATGTCTTGAACAACTGGAGAGCATTTCTAAGTGCCGTAATTCTGCCTGTCATCACTAAAAAAAAGCCTTTAAGCTTAAATAAACTTTCAGATATTGTATCTTTTCTCTAGCAGCAGTAAAAAAGACTCAATGAAAGACGCATTTCATATACTGCTAATGTTTCCTTGTGCACAGGACACTAAAGGACACAAAGTAGTAGCAGAAAAGCTTCATCATCGCTAGTTTACTGAACCAAAGCTGAATTTTCAACAAAACAGCCTCTTTGGAATTTGTTGTTTACCATTAACACAAGCAATGCCTCTACTCCCCCTTTTTGGGAATGACAGTAATGTCCCTGGCTGAGTTTCTTCTAAGTCAAAAAGGATGAGTGCGTGGGGGGTGGGTCAAATTAGATAACAAATAAAAATCAGAAAATCCACGCGGTGCGACTCAAAGGTTGCACCAACAATATATTCATGTAGTAACAACCATCAGGAGGAAAAGTAACTGAATGTTTCTATGGAGAAGCAATGGACTCACCTGGAATTTGAGCGGGCTTCTTCTGCTTGCTCTACTACAGGAGGGCTGAACTCTTCGGTTGGGGTGCGGAACTCTAGTTCACCTTGAGGAGAATCGAGGGCCGGAATCGGTCTGTCAGGTCCACAGGTTTGAAAGAGACAGAGAGAGGGGGAGAGAGGGAGGGAGAGAGAGAGAGAGAGAGAGAGAGAGAGAGAGACAGAGAAAGAGAGGGAAGAAACTGGGTGTTATTACATTACCACTACAGTATCTAATATGTAATCTAATGACTGATAAGAACCTGGCTTGTGACGGACACTCCTTCAAAGTGATGTAAGGCTGACTAACAATCTATATTTCCCTGCTGCTGGTATGTGTGAAACTAGCATCAAGCTTCTGCTGTCCCCAAACAGAACAGAACCCTGTGCATGTGTGTGTGTGTGTGTGTGCGTGTGTGTGTGTATGAGTTTGTGTGCGGATGCTTGTGTGTTCAGAATAATAGGCCCATTCAAACCCTTATGGGGCACAAGTTGATGTCAGACTTGATGTCACACTCACAGAGATAATGGCTTGCAGTGGTTCTTATTCCATTCAATTTCCATTCAAATGCATGGGGGTCTATGGTCATCTGGTCTGTGTTTGCAGGCCTCATTCATATTCAGACTTTCACATTTTACGCGCTGATATCATCACTCTGAACTTGCGTCAGATAACATGCCTGGAATTAATTTGCAACCAATTTTTCAAGCGATGTGTCACTCTGCGAAACATTCGATAGATGTGTGTCTGTATGTGTGTGTGTGTGTGTGTGTGTGTTTTATATCTGGGTGTGGTGAACAAACAGTTGTCAAACCCAGGTAGCTTGACTAATGTTACCAAAAATACTCAGGTGTACAGGAGTCTGAAAGATTGGCTATCACTATGTTTTGCTACCCGGTCAAAAAAGACTTGGACAAATGTCTTCCAGGCCTCTAAATATACTTTGCAGTTCAGGATTCGTGTGTGTAGGTTTGTACAAATACCTAGGTCTGTATAAATACCTGGTTGTAGATCTTTAAAGCGATGAGGTTGCTAACACACACACACACACACACACACACTGAGCTCCTAACACACTGCTCCTAAGAGGTTTGTGTTCACTCTGTTCACCAGAGATACAGTAGTGACTCATCCGTGAGTAGGCAAAATGACCTTTTAATGCCACCCCACTGTTGAGAGTAATTCAGTAACGCTGAATATAAAGAGCATTTCCTTGACATGTGAAACAGGATGGCAAAACATGGAAAGCACTTGGGGTTTTGATCTCTGGAGCTATTTTCTGCTGCCGTGTGGGAACGTGGATCTGCTTGCTTCTTTTATACGGTACGCGCAGGCCTCAGCTCCTATAAACAGCTTCATGGATCATATGTGCCACACTCATCTGTGAGCCTCACCACTCAAACACACACCCACTCACTCCCGCCGCTCCCACACACACATTCACACCAACACTCTCCATCATGTACACACACACACACTCACACACACACACTGGCACACATTCAAACTTGGTGTGCGTGGGTACCTGCTAGCAGTGCATTTCTCAGAGTGGCTTGCTGCTGCTGTGTGGTCCTGGTCTGCCTGTGACTGCTGGGCTGCGGCGTCTCTGAGCGCTCTCAGCCAGTCTGTGCCACCACACGACTCTGCGGCACTCTGGCTCTCTGGCCCAGGGCCTCCCACCCCAACCCTCGGCTCTGGAGCCGAGACTGGAACTGCAGCTGAGGCGTCTATGCTATCGGCAGCACTGTTTACATTCACATCTTTGATAATAGGGGCGGAATTCGTGTCGTCAGTTGAGGTCTCGGTTTTGCTATCACCGGAATTTGACACCGGACCTTGGGATTCAGTGGACAGAGCGTTTTCACGGAGCATTTCAATGAAGGATTTTGAGGGTCTTTGATTCAGCTGAGACTTCGAGTCAGAATCCACTGCCATGGCAGAGCTCTCTGGGGTGCCAGTTGCCAACAAACCTCCCTGACTGATGTTTGGGATTTCAGGAATGGCCTTTGGAGCAGGAGAGGTGCCTGTGACCATATTCCTCTCCGCTTGACTGGCTTCAGTTGTGACTGCTTGGCATGACACAGCATCCCCTGGTTTCATTGACAGTACTGTGTTTTCAACCTCTGTCTCAGCAAGATGACACGAAGAGGGCTCTCTCTGGCTGTCATCCTGTGAGGGAACGTCCTTATTGCTGGACGACACCGAGTCGCTGGCGAGGGCATTTTCGCTTGGTTTTACGAGTTTCCTGTTTTCGTCCGGCTTATCGCCATCCTCCTCGTGCCTCTGCCCCATCTCTTCCTTCCTGCTCTCGCTCGCCTTCGGAGTGCTATTCCTAGCCTCCTCGGCCTCCTTGGCGCTGGCTTGCTGTTTGAAGTCTGGGCTCAGGCAGTCGCTCTGTGCTTCGGGGAGCTTCTGTGCAGAGCCTGCAGCTGGGTTTTCCACCAGGTCTCCAGTGTCTGCTTTCTCGGTCGGGGGTGGAGGGATTGATGCGTCCTCCACCCCCCGCTGCTCCAGATTTGCTGTAACACTTTCGTTCGGCTGCGTGGGAGCTTCAGACCCTGCTGAAGGCTCAGTGTGACAGGCCTGTAGTTCTGCAGTCGCCTTCTCTTCAGCTGAGATGTTTGTGTTTGTGTCGGTTTCCCCAGGGAGAACGCTCTCGGCTTTGCCTCCCGAGACTGGGTGCCGGGGAGCCTCACTCGGGGAGACAGAGCAAGGGTCAGTGGGGGGTCGGGTGGGAGCCACTTCCACCCGCTCAGGGTCAAAGGTTATGGGAACAGAGGGCTCCTGTGTTGTGTCAGAGGCCTGACTGACGTGGCTCTTGCTCTCGCTCTGGCTGTGGGTGTCATGAGTGAATAGCTGTTGCTCCGCTGTTTGAAGCTGTGGCTCATTTTGAGCAGCAGCACCGCTGTTTACGTCGGGAGAGCTGGTGTCTCTCACAGACAACACGGTGGCCTTATTCGGGTAAGGTATGTGCGTCTCCTCACTCTTCGTCTCATCCGACTGGGATGAATCAGCACACACTGCAGGTTCGCAGACACCTCCTAGTAACACAGAGGCAGCAGTGTTTTCTTGCCGCTCCAGCTTGACCTCTTGACCCCCATTAGCTGTTTCTGCGACTTTTAACTTCTGACCTTCCTCTGTCTCGATTGCTTTGACATCTCCGGAGCCTTTCTCACCCGTGTGAGATGAGAGATTGCTACTGACTGCGCATGTGGACAACAGGAGGGCCTGAGTCGGTGGCGATGCTTTTACATCTCCTTCCTGTTGTCCCACACGCTCCTCTTTCTCCCCTCCCGAGGTGTCATCATCCGAGGGCCTGGGCCTGGGCTCAACCAGTTCCAGCATCTCCTCTGAATGTGTCTCAGGCCCTGATGTTTCTCCAGGTTGCGGCGTTGAGCTTTGGGAGTCACCCAGTGTAGGACACACACTTTTACACTCCACTGGGCCACCACCTGACACCCCCGCTGGGCTGCTATTCTGAAGCTCTGTCTGCTTCGGTTGATCCTGTTGCTGCTGCTGCTGCTGTCTCTCCTCCTGTTGAACTTGGGACTGCGCATCGCTCTGTGGCACACGTGCCGAGTCGGCTTCACTTGGGGCTTTGTCTGAGGTAATCGCTTTGAGTGACTCTGAGGAGGAGAGACTCTGATCTAAGGATGGATGAACAGACTCGTTTAAGTCCCCGCTTCGGCTGACTGCCCGCTCAGCCGAGTCGGAGTCTGCCTGCGCAGCACCGGTGTCAGACGACCATTTGGTTTCTTCGCTTTTATCTGGAGTCAGCAAGTCTCCCCGTTCCTTTTCAGTGTTTATTTTTCTGTCACTTTCAAGCATTTTCCCCTGTTTCTGTGTTTGCGTTTCAACTCTACCCTCTCTTCCATTTGTATCAATCTCTCGATGCTTTTCCGGCACGTTGGCTTTCTCCTGTGTGTCTCCCAGCTGCTGGGCTGCTGATTCAAACTGTGTTCCCTCGAAATCATTCACCACGGTGCGTGTTTGTTCATTCTCACCCTCCTCCTGCTTGTCTTCAGACTGAACCCTTTTTTTGTTTTTCTTTTTGTTTTTGTTTTGTTTTTGTTTTTGTTTTTCTGTTGTTTCCTCTCTCATATGGCTTTGGAGGTTTTCCTCCTGTTCTCTTTTCTCTCGCTGTACCATTATTTTTCCAGTTTCTTTGTTGACGCTGGAGGCCACACAAACTGGTTGCTTAGTGCCGACGCCATGACTGCTAACGATGAGGTCACCCTTAGTAGACTGGTCAGCCTGGCCTGGAATATTAACCATAACGGGTTCTTTTATGCCGCCGTCTTTAACAGCGCTGTCTGCAGAAATAGACAAAGGGGTGTTAAGCAACTTGTCATCGGATGAGTTGTCAGAAATGCTTACTTTCGCCGAGGAGGCCTGTTCATTTTCCAGTGCTTTTTCTGTGCTGTCGGGTTTCGTGCCTGGGCCACTGACCTGTGATATACTCCCTGCGGATTCAGTGAGTGAGTCTTCAGCCTGACTGTTGTCAGTGAGTGCGGGCTCAGTGAGTGCAGCGACTGAGACTTCAGCTGGACTGTTATTAGGGAGTGACACTTTCTCACTGGTGGCTCCTGACCGCTGACTTCCTGTGTCGCACACCGACTTCACGCCACCGCCCCCTGACAAACTGTCACACGGGTTTATCGCCTCAGCTTTGCTGCCGCTGGCGGATAAGGCTTGCACTGCAGAGTGAGAATCTCTCTCCTCTGATACATAATTCACAGGTGGAAAAAGAGCATCAGCAGCGATTTGCTCCTTTTCCCCCTGTCTTTGTGCCAAGTCATAATCCCTGGCAGGCCTGTCGGCTGGATCCGCACTCGTAATGCTTTGCGTCATCGGTGCAACATCCTGCGTCTCTCCGGTGCGTGATGGGCCATTAGATGCGGTGGAGCCGAGCATCGGTCCCCCGTTCCCCTCCTCCTCCTTCCCCTTCTTCTTCTTCTCCTCCTCCTCCTTCCTGCTGCTTGTGATATCGCACTCGTTTACAAGCTCCCGGTGACTCAGCATGGGGCCTGGAGGCTTCAGAACAATGGCAGGCACTGAGGCTGGCTCAGTCTCTACAGCAGCCATGGGACAGGAGTCTGCAGAGGACTGGGGGAGATTCTGCGCAGTTACATTAACAGCCTCTTTGATTGGTTCAGTTTGGAGCAGAGGGTCAGATTTTTGCATAAGCTGGCTGACTGCATTGCCTGTCTTTATTGGATCAATCTCATCAGTGGTATTGACCGTCGTCTCCAATTTGTCTGAGGACACAGGAGGTTCATCAGAGGTCACCACCATGGAGGGTAACAGAGCCAGGGGAACTTCAGGTGAAATTCTGGGAGCATCACCTGTCGAATCTCTCTCTGTGGTGGTATCAACAGCAGTGGAGACAGACTGTAAATCACACATGGCAGCAGAGTCTGATTCAGCCAAGGTTGTTTCCGCTGGCACTAATGTTTTAGACTCTTGGGCTGGATTCTTGTTTAATTGATTATTGGCCAAACTTCCAGAATCATCCTTGTGTTCAAAATCTTCATTTTGAAGCTCCACCAGGCTTTCAGCATCGGCATGTGTAGTTTTGTCGTCATTTTCTGCCAGTTTACCCTTAATCAAACCCTCATTATCTACTTTTTGATGCCTTTCTTCATTTCGCATAATCAGACTTTCTGTTTCAACAGCATGTTTTCTTTCTTCAAGGATTTCTTTCTTGTCATCAACAATCACTAAGCTATCAGTGTCTTTTGCATTCTGGCAGACTCCTCCTTCAACACCATCATTTACCAACAGAACAGCATCAGTTTTAACTTCCTCTCTCTGCACATTGCTATCAATTAAACATACAGAATCACCTTCACGTTTGCCCTCTCTTCTCTCTTGGCATGCTGCATCACCTTGGCTCGTGCTGTGTTTCGCAACAGCTAAAGGGTCAGCCGTCACATCACTCTTGACCCCTGTGACCTGTGACCTCTGACCTGCATCAGCACCATCCTTGGAGGAGTCAGCATTTTGACTTTCGGCTTTGAGTGAAACATCGGTGCACACTTCCTGACTTCCTTTGTCCTGAGAAGCAGGCAAGGCTGCATCCGGAGCCTCTCCAGACTTTTCAGCAGAGGAAGCTGACTCTGCTGCCTGCTTGCCTGACTCTTGTCTGGGATCAGTGAGATTAGCTCTGGCTGTTTCACCTCCAGGCTGCTTCTCTTTCTCTGCTGGTCCTGGCTTTTCTTCTCCAGCATGGCTGTCTGGTTTGGGCTCCCTTTGCTCCGCGGGACTCTCACCTGTAGTTTGCTGGGGCTGTGTTTGTGGGGGTGTCTCGGGCTTCTTCACACCAAAGTAGTCCTTCAAACCGAGCGCGGTTTCTGTCACAGGGTGGTGTAAGCTCTCGTGCACCGTCAACGGAGGGAGAGAGGCACAGACTACCGGAGAATCGTTCCTGACGCTGGGCATAACTGGCGAGCATCTCTCGTCTTTTGCTTTCAAAACGTTCCCCACGCTGCTGTAGCTGCCAATAGCCTCCCACATGCTTTCCTGAGCCTCACCAGACTGTGGCGCTCCCGGCGTCGTGCTCTCGGGAGGTTGTGAGCTCCCAGCGTCAGGCAACAGCGGTGGCGGGTCGCGAGGCTGATCTACCTGTTGCTGGCTGGCACCGACTGAAGAAGCCCTCTGTGTTGCAGCCTCCTCTGTGGGTGGCAAAGCAGCGCTAAGTGACCCCTCCTTTTCTGCTGTTGCATTCAGGCACCGATCGAGCTCAGCCTCGCTCTGCCCCTCGGCTTCTTTTTTCTGCGAATTGGCGGAGTTTGTTTGAGTCGGGGGAGGCAGAGAGGAGTGATTGGTGGAGTCCGAGCTGACTGCGCCACCGGCTGGCAGAGGAGAAAGAGAGTCCTGCTCGGCAGAGATGAGAGCGATGAGCTCACCGCTGCTTTGGTGGTAGTGGTGGTGGTGGTGGTGGTGCAGCGATTCAGCCTGTGGCTCTGTGGCAGCGTCGGGGAACGGACACGTCTCTGTCTCTGCCTCTGCCTTTGTCGTCGTCAGTGACACCCCACTGGACGGACCCGCTGCCGGCTGTCTGAGTGAAGTCTGTGCTCCACCTCCTCTTTTCTCCCCCCTCTCCTCTTCCTCCTCCTCCTCCTGCTTTTTTGTCACCCTCTCTCTCTCTCTCCCTCCCTCTCCCTCTGTTCCAGTAGTATCTTCCTGGCTGGTGTGTCCTATCCGAAGCCCTGGAGGATCACTGCTGGCGTTAGTGGGAATCTGGTCTTCCGTCGGGAGTGATTTGGTCTCTCCTTCCTCGGCTGGTGAGAGAGCGTCTGTCCCGGCGGAGCTGTTTGTTGGCTGTCCCCCTCCCTTCTCCTCACTCTCCACTGAGTTCTGTGGCATTTCGCCGCTACCGCTACTGCTTTTATTACTACTGCTACAGCTACTATTGCTATTGCTGCTATTGCTGCTGCTGCTGCTACTGCTGCTGCTACAGACAGTGCCAAGTGCAGTTTCCTTCTCCTCCACTCTCAATGCAGGTGAGCAATTAATCTGGGGGTAGATTAACGAGGGCTCCGGGTGCTTGACAGGGAGGCTTTCACTCTCGTCCCGTTCTCCTGTCGGGATCAGGGGCTCGTTCGACTCACTGAAAGACAAAGCTCCGACTGCTGTCTCCGCAGCCGGCACTGCTTTCAGGGTCGTATCCGTCTCGCTCAGATCGCCTCTCCCTTTCTCTCTTCGCTCTCCCTCGCTTTCTATCATTTCTGGCATCGTGGGTGTTGTCAGTGGCAACGCGGCGGATTCAGCAGCAGCAGTAGTAGCCCGCGTAGGCACCTCTTCTAGGGCACTCTCTTCCTCCCTCTCCTCCTCCTCCTTTCCCACAGTGGACTGGACCGAGAAGAGGCTTTGCTGGTCCAGAGAGAGTGTTTGCTCTTTCATCAGAGTCTCTTTTTCTCCCTGCTCTACTTTCAGCGGGGCGGGTGGGCTAATAGCGCCGCTTTCCGCCTGGTTATCACTGAGTGTTTCCTGTGGGAGAGTTAAAGGTGCTTCATCTATATTGAGTGTTTGCTCTTGCTTGTTGGATCCTGCTCTCTCCTGATTCAGTGCAGATGCTTTACATTGGTCTTGTTGAAGTGGCTCAACCTGCTGCCGCTGACTGTCTGTTTTCCCCTCGTGGGTGTCTGACTCATCTTCCGACTTTACAGGAAGCGTGGCGGTGCTCTGATTTGTCGGACATGTCAATGGCCATGATCCCTCAGGAGCGTCACACTCATCTGCGGCTCGTGGGCAGCCTGGATCAATGGCGGCAGATGTCCCTACAGCGTTGTTGTCATCCTTCACTCCTGCTATTGACTGGTGGAGGCAGGGTGGGGTTTCCGGCTCTGATGTGTGTACATGAGACCCATCTGTCTGGCTGTGGTCAGCTGGCGGCTTCTGACCAGGAGCAGGGGCCAATGAGAGGGCAGGTGAACTCTCAGAGAGGGTAAGATGAGCCTCTGTGGTTGTCGGGGATGGGGGGCAGATGTCTCCCTCCCTCCGGGGACTCAGCTGTTCTTCAAAATCTGACCCCGTTGCCCCGGGGGACTGCGTGAGGGTCCCTGGCAATTTGTTGTCTTTTGTCTGATCGCTGCGTGTCTGTGTCGGCGCACGCTGTGTCTGCGTCTCGGCCTGTGAGCACGTCTGATTGTCGACACGTGTGTCTAAACACGAGGCCGAGTCGGTGGGGGAGGCTGTCTCTGGTGCTGTCACTGGGAACAGGGCTGTTTCTGAGGACTGCTTTGAATCAGTCGATGACAGCTTACCCTCCTCTGCTGTGTCATCTATCTCTGGACCCTTCACTGAATCTGCCTCTTTCTCAGCCTGTGTGTTCTGTGAAACACTGACTTCTACTGGCACAAATTCTAAGGGGAAGCTTGTAGAGGCCTCAGCTCTCTGCACCGGCTCGTCTTTTTCCTCTAGCGTTGCCAGAGGTCCATCTGTTTTTGCAGGTAGTTTCGAATCGTGAGTTTGCATTCCCTCTGAAGCATTGCTGTGGGGCTCTTCTTGAGTCCCTGGCAGTAAACAAATATCTGTTTGTTCCTGTTTCAATACTGTATCTGTTTCAGCCTCTGATCTTATCTCAGTCCCTGTCAGACAGGCTGGCCCTTGTTTCAGTGTGGCTTCATCAGTCACCTTTGAATCTCTAGGCTTTTTGCTCCATTCACCGCCATTATCACTGCCCAAAATATAGCTTTTGAAACTGAAATTGACTGGCTCCTCCTGCCCAGTCGCTCCGCCGCTTGACTGAGTTCCACTGTTGCCTTGGAGATCAGCCTCAGGCTCCGGCTGGGCCGCTGCCACCCTCTGACTCGCACCTTTCTTCTTCTTTCTCTTTTTCTTCCCTTCTTTTTTAGTCGGGGCCTCGGCCGGCGGATACCTGCCAGCGGCCTGGCCGGGCCCTGCTGCGTCTGTTTGGCAGGACATACTGAGCGAGGCCATTTGCTGTTCGCATTCCTGGAAGGCGGCTTGGAGCTCCAAGTTGATTTGCTCAGAAGAGGACAGGGGCGGGGCAGGCTGCTGTTGCTCCGAAGGCGAAGAAGGAGGAGGACAGTGGGCCTGGGTTTGGGTCGGGGGTGGGGGGCTGTTAATGCTGCTGAGAACTGGGTCACCCTCTGGGCTTCTGATCCAGGACAGGGAAGCAGAACCAAGAGAGGTCGTCGGGGACAAGAGTTAGCAACAGGCTAAGGCTGATGGTCAAGGCAACTTGAACCCACACGCACTGCAATCCGAAACTGCCCTTCTGTACCTCTCCCACACAGTGAGGATGGGGCAATATTGGCTCATGCAGAGTCGCTCTACTACCACCCCCATACTGTGAGGATGGGGCAAGAGAGCCTCATGCAGAAACACCGCACACAGCAATCCACTGCGATCTCTTGCTGCTGGAAATATTATTGAGAGTAGGGCAAGAGCGTCATGCAGGCACACTACAGTGCATTGCAGCTCCACACATGTTGCATCACGGCATCACAGCAGCACCACAGCAGCACAGCAAACTCACCCTCATCAGAGGCAAGGGCCAGACCACAATGTCCACACACACACACACAAACACACACACACACACACACACACACACACACACACACACACACACACACACACACACAC
>JAUCNH010000035.1:14827123-14837487 GCA_032353275.1 Sardinella hualiensis | reverse complement strand
TACATTAGAAGCCAAGTGTCCAAGTGCCCTGGTAGCCTATGCCTTGTGCAGAAAATATCTCCATTATTGACATACAGTAGTCCACTCCAGACAGTCTGATGGCCTGGGTGGGCGTTCAGTACCACAGTAGACCCTCAGATTATGGCCACAGCACTCAGACATGTGTGTGTGTGTGTGCAGTACTAACTGTAGACAAAGCCATTACCCCCCATAAGAGCCTGTTGTACACAGATGCTCCCCTCCTCCCAACACTGTTCACTTCACTTGCTCCTCTAATATAAGCCATCTGTTCTAAACACTGTGTCACAGTGCTAATGTGCACGCAACTATTCCTCTTTCTCTCACTTTTACTCATTCACTCACTCATCTCATCTCTCTCTCTCTCTCTCTCTCTCTCTCTCTCTCTCTCTCTCTCACTCGTTCTCTCTCTGTCACGCTTATTCTCCCTCCTACTTTTTCTCTCCTGCCTTCCTCTCTTTCTCTATTTTTCTCCATTTCTTCTCCCAAATCTTTCTCTCCTCTCTCCACTTTCTTTCTCTTTACCTCTTTCTTCCTCCCTCCCTCTCTCTCTCTCTCTCTCTCTCTCTCTCTGCTGAATCCATTGTCCAGGCTGGAACGTGTCTGGGATGGTAAGGCCGTGCTCCCTGCACACTTCTTTGAGAATTATTTAAGGATAGTTTTCAGAGGCTGATTGCTCAGCAGTTCTCTTCCTGACACTTGTTGCCAAGGTCTAATGGAGCCAGCTTGGCAATAACACGACAGGGAGCTGAGTGCTGGCAACAGGAAGTGAAGGGCACAGTACAACTGACACATAGCTTCTCTAACTCTAGGAAATGTCTCTTTGAACCTGTCTAGTGACCATATTATGTAAGAAATTCTATCTTGAAATCCTCAAATGAAAAGAAAAGTCACCAATTCCTTTGCTTAGTCAAATAATGAATTGTAAGTATTCTCACACAAAAAAAATGTAGCCTGCAGACCAGAATGACAGGTCATGCTGCTAATCAGATTAAAAGGAAAAAGGAAAAGACTAGTAAAAGGAACACTCCAAATGCTGCTTGAGGACTGGTTTAGGAAAAAGGAAAAGACAAGTAAAAGGAACACTCCAAATGCTGCTTGAGGACTGGTTTAGGTGACAGTGTAATCTGAGCTCATGTATAAGAAGAGTAGAGCAAGAGTAGAGCTAAGTCGGAGAGGTATAACCCTCACCCAGTGCACCTGCCTGTTGAAATATCAACCCCAAACAATGGCAAAGCACCACTTACAGAGTAATTCCTTGGGTTGATCTTCACACCGGCTTTAGCTCCTCCAAAAGGCACATCTGTGAGGTGGTCACATAGGAAATAAGGCTTACCCCCCTTTCAATCATTTAAAACATAAAGGCATGAACACCAAAAGGCAACGGGGATCAAAACTTACCGACAACCGCACATTTATATGTCATTAGCGAGGCCAAGGCCTTCACCTCATCGACAGACACGTGCGTGCTGTACCGGATACCTAAAGAAGACAAACAGCACATGGGTTAGCCAATGAGTCTCCACTCTGAAAGAAGACACACCTGTGTGTACAGTATCAACTACTACAGTTCAAATTAGTCAACCATACACAGCAAAGTAACAACAGCAACAGGCTATGGACACATTTCACTGATATAGCCTACTATAATCCAGATCAATGCAACTGGACTCAAATGAAAAGAAGTACTTGCATTAAGCTTGTCATGTTTTTGATCTATAGTACGGTAAGCTGCACGTACACCAAAACCTGATGAACCACCTTTGCCAAATCCTAACTTCTTGTCCAAGTCCTATTCAAATTTGAGCTAAAACTTGGTTGGTAGTAATCCAATTATTTTCCCTCTCCACAACTCGCTGAGTCACACACCAGGAATTGCTAGAACTCACTGCCAGCACAGCCTATGCCAAGAAGTTCTCATTCTGCGGAAAGACCACTGAAATTCAGTGACTGAATAAAGTCCTATGCTAAACCTTCCTTACACATGGGCTGTTCTTGCCCTGGCAATAGTTACAGTAAAAACCTTGGCTCTGAATCAGTTGTGAGGAAAAACGTAAAATGGAGTCGGTGCATGTGCTCACTGCCGAGCACTGGAGGGCAGGCAGAAACACACCATCTTTATATGAGTCATTCACTCCACACAGAATTTAGAAAAAAGGAAAAGAAAGAAAAAAGGAAAAAAGGGAGTGGGCTGGGTGTGACCGAGCTGACTAAACAACTCTCCTCCAAACCTGTAGTAGTCACAGGATATCCTATAGCAGAGAATCTACATAAACAATAACTACGCTAATTTAAGATGGAAGTTCACAGTACCACAACATTAAAGTTCAGTTTATCTGCACAGGCCTAGTTTGTCAAAACTCATTAGCTGTGTACAACTGTGATGCATACAACATCGTCAGCCAATCAGAACTTTTTGTCACCCTCATTATTACTCTTACTGAAAAACAATGAATCTGGGTTCCACATGAAGCAGTGGAAAATGTTAAGTGAGAGACAGAATTTTATATTAAAGTTAGCACTTCTGCTCTATGACAAGGAGAAAGTAAAAGGATGTCACATAACTTAACTTTATATTTACCAAAGATGACCTCTGTTTACTACATGAGCCCTTCCAAGCATGCCCCACCTCGAAACATCAGCAGACGTGGAGGCTTGCCCAAGTAAAACTATCATCTCTAGGTTATTCTTCCTGACAAAGCAAGTAAAAAACTGCCTGGTTCACGGTCTATGCCAAAGGCTGTGTCCTGTGTTCTATTCTTGAAATGTTCATGCAAGTAGGCCTGTGTTTGTGCTTGGTAGACCATCGGGCATAATTAACTGACTAAATGAAACATGATGGAAATGAAACATTTGGAACTCGTGACCTCGCAATAGGTCTATAATGCAGGGCTCTCAAATCCTCAAGGCAAATTGCACTACAGCATTTCAGATGAAAAATCCATGGACATGATCAGCCATCGCAAACAAACAAACTACAGCCTAATTTAGTCTGCATTCCAGTCTTGGGTGGAAGCAGAACACAGGAGGGAGTGATTGAGTACCAGGTTCTTTACGTTTGAACACTTAAACACGTCTAAAAGTAGTTCTACAAACTATGCGAGATATGGCATTCGCTAACTGCTTAGGGTGATAAATTTAGGTTAGAAAAGGCAGCCTCTGTGATACTGCATGGACTTCTCGCCATACTTAGAAAACCCCATAATGTTAACATAAATCGGTCACAGTCACAGCCAAGTTGAGGAAAAGTTACTGTTAGTGTAAGTTGATGTGCAGCACCACAATTTCTCAGCTCAGTGACCAGGTTTACAAAAGAAGCTAATTTATGACCTGGACTGGCACCTGCAGAAGTAACGTTATACAAAATCAGTGACGTTAAACATTGGTTGTCATACTCGAGTTTAGCTGGTAAACGAATTTTTTTGCAAATGTTAGCTGAATACGTTACAGCTAAGTCCATAGCAGTCTACGTAAGTAAGTTGACGTTGTCTGATTAGCAAACAACCAGACTTCATTCAACTAGCCTTCTGCATTTCTAATGTTAATGCTACTCAGATTCATTTTGCTAACGTTGGTGACCCGTCTAAAACGTTAACGTTAATGAAATGTGCCACTACCGAGCAGGATTGCACTGCTATCTGCTAAAGGACCTGCGGGCAGGTAACGTTAACGCGATGCTAACAAAACATTAATTGTTGCTATTTTTAGATAAAATATCTGGGCTTTTCTAAAGTGTATTTTGATTTCTTATTATTTACTAAATAAAACAAGCAAAATAGTTGGTTGGTAGCACTAGTCTAAAATTTCATCTTAGCCGTAGGCTAGGAGGACGGACAGATAACCTTTCATGCACGCCTTGGACTGTCATGCTAGTCGTGGCGGAAGGCCATGAGGAATACATTGGTAGCATATGTTAGCCGTCTTGGACTGTGTTTTTGTCATAGACTGTCCTACCTCCTTTACAGGGGGTCCGATGTTGGCTGTGTTGGGCCCTGTAGCCCTCGATCAATTCCCATTCCCCGTTGTCTCGCTTGATGGGAAATGACACTGCTAATACGTGGTTGCAGGGCTTGATAATCTGGAGAATCCCTCGGACTCGATTCCTCTTCTGCTCTGGTGATTCTTTATTCTTGAGATCTTCCATAAGCTTATCCTCCACAATGGAAGCTCCCCTGTCAAAGAAACCTTCCACCATTCTGAAGAAGTTGGGGTCATCATCTCCTACGGCCTCGCTGTAGCGACGAACCCGCATGAGAGACGCGGTGGCGGGCAAGGCAGAGTCAACACATCCCGAGGCCAGAGCACCACTTGCTCCCCGTGAGAGTAACTCTCCCAGATATCTGTACATCTTTACTAAGGTAGGAGTGAATGAAGTAAACTTAACTAAAGAGAACTATAGGGAAAGCAACGAACTGGGCAGGGGAAAGACATATAAAACCGAGACAGCGCCTCCTCTCTCTGTCCCGTTCAGTAATGAACTGACAGTGATCGAGTAGGCTGTATCTTGCTTTAAAAGGCAGCAGGCGTGCACTTCGGGAGGGCCTCAAGCGTGCACACAGGGACCCTGAACGATCAAACAATGCGCGTTCCACCGGTCATTCCTGGAAGCCATTATCTTTTAAACTTAATGCTAGAATTCGAAAGCTGACTTTTGACAGAAAGGACATTTTCACGGAACTGGTATTAGAAACAAAGATACTGATACCGTCTCTGTTAGAGAGTTTATAGACTTCCTTGTGTGGAATATTTTCACGACTCTCACTTAATGTTCATGCATTCTGGTCCTAAGACCAATGTTATCTCTTGTGTGGCTCAGTTTTTACCCCCGTGCTAACCTTTTGACATGCTGTTTCCATGGTTATCCTATGTAGCACATAATGCTGTATCCAAGTAGGCTATAGATTTGTAAATGAAAAACTTCCATTAGGTACTGTATTTCAGTACATTAAGTACCATAGCCTATAGTTCATTGTAACATGCAGTATACATGTTGTAGAATAGGCGATTTGGGCAAGAGGCCTACAGAGGTGCATTCCTCTTCACACCACACTAAGAAATGTCTTGTGTGTTTGATACCCACAAGACAGAATGGTCAATGAGTGCTGTCCTGTTGCTGTTAGTAATGAAATGACAACATTTCCCTGATCTTGATTCACAGCTAGAGGATGCTAGTAATGCATGTCACAAAGCAAAGACAGTGTGAATCAAGTTACTGTACTTGTTGTCAAGTTATATCTTCTATATTTCTCTGAAACCTTCACATTCCCTCTTCATGACGATACATCTCTGAAACCTAAAGGACACATTTATGTAGACTAAACAGGCCTACAGTTGATTACGGTATGGTGTAAGGAAGGAAATGTAATTGACTTTTGTTTCAGACAATGGCCCAAAATGCTTTAAAAATAAAACCCCTTCAATCTCCTCAACTTAGGGTAGTAGGTCCATCTTCCTCTCCATCATTAATCATTGCTGGTGCTTTCAAGTTATACTGGATCCCTTCTTTTGTGCGATTGGTTGCTGTAGCACCAACACCCATCATGTGGTTGGTGGATTCAGGGGAGGCACTCTACAGCTACGGCTGTTTTCTCCCCTTATTTGCCACACATCAGCTCTGAAGAATGTTTAAGTCAGACTATGGCTGTGTTTATTGTTAACAGCTGCTGCATGTGCACATTATGGCTGACTTGGCTCCATTGCCAAACCTCGAAAACGTCTTCAAGGAGATAGCAACTGATAGAAATGCTGGCAATTAAAGCAAAAACCCTCAAGCTAAATTTTACCTTTATGTATGGCCTCTTTACTGTCTGTACCAACATGTTTCAGGGTTCCTTGAGTGGCCTTGGAAATTGTAGAATAATATCTTTGGCGATAATAACTAAAGGTTTCAGAGTTTCTTGATTATTTTTCTTCTTATTGGCCTTGACAGTCTGTTTAGTCCAGTGCCCTCCTGTCTGAACAAACAATGGATAAAAGGCATGTTATTTGGACCATGTGAACTGTGTCCCTTTCAAAGATCGTTCAAGTCAAAAATTCACTTGTACACAGAGCTTGTAGCCCATCAGAGATTACTGTAGACATTTTGGCTTGTCTGCCGTTACACAAATTGGGTGCCTTTTTTTAGTTATTTGCCTCCTATTTCTCAGTTCATCTTAACATTGAAAGAATAGTCTGCAATGAATACACAGGTACAAGGGTCGGATGATGACTAGGCTATCTGTTAAAGTATTAAACAGTAGCTCAAGCTCAAGGCAGGATGACTTTTTTATTTGTCTCCTGATTGTACTTTTCCCCCTTCCTTTAGATAAGATATATACAACAATGATTTGAAGTGCAGTTCATTAGAGGACAATAACATCATGACGGACAAACCAAAGGTCCATGTGTTTCTTGGCGCTCCATGCCCCTCTCTGTGTGCATCAGAAAGAGATTCTTTTGAAGACTCTAGAGAGTGGAAAACCCTGGAACTGTCCTGGGATCAGGGCCGGTTAAGGCCCCGGACTGATGACAGGGGGGTTCAGGTTAACCCTGATTCAGTAGAAGCGACCACATCTACAGGGCAGGTGGGTAGAGATGTCAACAAGGGCCATTTGGACTTGGCGACAACAACTGATGGCCATTCGTTGCCACTGTTTGAGGAAGATGGAGAGAATGTGAGCGAAGCCAACTCTGCAGAATCAACCCCCTCAAGGCAGTGTTCTCAGAGAAAGACTCAGGATGATGATGATGACGATGACCTTTGTCCTGAGTCTCTCCAGGACTACCTAGATAGCTGCTTTCCACTGGCTCAGCCTCTCACAGTCTCTGAATGTCAGCCCTCCTGCTCTGGAATGTCTTTAGAGAGTGAGTACCTCAGTGTGTGGACAAAGAGCCAAGCACTTCTCATGAAAAGGAGACCAGGGCTTCCTCCAGAACCCGCACCTACAGGAATGGGTTCCCCACATACACCCACGCAGACTCAGCAAACTCCAGTGATCTCAAGGACGTCACCAGAGTTGTACAGCCCCCACTTCAGCCCAGGCAGCGGCCAGGCGGTAGGAGGAACCTTGCAAGGCTCCCTGGACAGATTCTCTGAGATTCTGCTGAGTCAGCATCAGCAGGAAGGGGGCGTGATGCTGCAGAGGACGCCAGATGGGCTGCTTTGCACTCAAGGGAGCCCAGCAGCAGCAGTGACGGGAGCGACTCACGACAAAGACAGACTGCTGCAGGAGGCTCAGCCTGCACAGACTTCCCCCGATCACAACTCACCTGTCTCCCCTGCTAGGAAAAAGAGCAAGCTGTCTCCAACCACACCTAAAGGTCAACATTCAAAGCCAACAGCATGGGGTGGCTGCATAACAGCTGGGCCCCCAACTCTCCTGGCCAGATGCAAAGCACACGGGGTGCAGT
This sequence comes from Sardinella hualiensis, assembly GCA_032353275.1. Taxonomy (NCBI): domain Eukaryota; kingdom Metazoa; phylum Chordata; class Actinopteri; order Clupeiformes; family Clupeidae; genus Sardinella; species Sardinella hualiensis. The sequence goes on along the minus strand of JAUCNH010000035.1, from coordinate 14,830,080 downwards.
ATTCGATTTTGGTCGCTGTAGTGCACCCCTTTCACCTCCAGGAGGTGAAGATGAAGACGGGTGCCGCAGCAGGAAGCTCTATTCCACTGGCAACTTTGATAGTCACTGATCAGTCGGATGTGGAAATGAAAGTGGTGATGTGGAGGACTGCTGCCTTCTGGGTCCTCACCGTACAGCCAGGAGACGTGCTCCTGATCACAGGTAGAGAGGGCAAAACAGAACTAGTTAGACAAGATCACTGTCAGAGCTCCTGTTCCTGACATTTGCGGTCACATATTTCAATAGTTATCTTTTTACATGTATGCTGATATCAAACAATAAGACGATTTTAGGGAGGGGGGGACTTTAGATAGCATTGTTTAAGTCATTGTTTAGTTTGCATGAACTCTTGAAAGTTCTTATCATGCAAGATGTGATGCGAAAGTATACTGTTATCAGCTATGTGAGTGCAGAGAGTAGTTTAGCTGGTTTGAGCTTTAACAGTGCAAGTTATCAGTGCTCAGTAAAGCCTCTTACAACATTTTTCTCCTGTGATCTTTTCTTTGTTTTCCCCAACACCTTCTGTGTTTGGAATTGATCTGATAGGCATTAGAGTTCACGAGGACAAGTGGAGGGGGGAAACGGTGCTGCAGTCCACCTACACGAGCAGACTGCTCAACTTGGGACAGGTGACCAGCAGCCTCTCTCCCTCAGGTGAGGCAGCAGAGCTGTTTAATCACATACAATAGGGGTGGCAATTCAGAGCCGCGTATTAAGTAGAAATGAGAATCTAATGCTTCAGTCTACTGGAATCGTATGCCTCTGACCTATTCAATTGCTCTTATCAATGTCAGCATCTTTTTGATATTATCTATAGATAGATAGATAGATAGATAGATAGATACTTTATTATCCCATAGGAAATAAAGCAATTGGTCTTTCTGAAAGTGGTATTGAGATAGACAACACAGTTCTACATTAAATACAGTACTTTATGTCATTCTAATAAGCCACTGAAGTAATGCAGGCTACAGTATAGGCTCATGTGTTGATACTTAAAATCTGAGAAGACTACCTTCTCCATTGTAAGGAATTGACGTGGGAATTTATAAAGAATCGGATCGATAAGCAGGATTGACAGTGGCATTTTAGTAAAATCCTATCAATTCTTTTGAATTAGTATCTATAATAACATTCATGAGGAAAGAGGAAACTCTAGTGTACATAGAGGATTCAGGAACGCTAAATCCTCTTTTCTGTAATGCCCAGTGCCTCAGTCAGTGAACCGACGGACTCTGGGAGAACTTTGTGCTCATCTACGGGAGAGGCGCCCCCTTCTGCTCTCCCTGCCTCATTGCAGCCATCAGGACTTAAAAGCCATTCCCTATGCAAAACTCAAAGCCCTGCGTCCTGATACCCTAGTCCATGCTCTCATCCGTGTCACACACACCAACATGGTGACAGGTAACACCAGAAGGGCATGCATTTCATATTTTTTCACGGGGTCTACCCATTCTGAGGAATGTAATCAATAAATAGTACATCTCAAGAATACTATAAGCGTAAATATACACATTCATTTAGATATCACAGTTATAATAGAGCAACTTGGCTTCTGTAGTGTAGTGCTTCAGTGTAGTGCTGTAGTGTAGTGCTTCACCATATTTTCCATGACTTGTGTTGTGGTCTGTATTCTGTGGGATGACACTGAATAAGTTCATGTTGTTGCCCTAATAGTTGTGGTGTTGACACAGGCCGTTTTCCCCTCCGTCCTCAGCCTGGCGTGATGAGGCCCAGGGGATCTCCCGGACCGCTGGAGTTCAGAGATCGGTGTTGACTGTAGAGCAGGCAGATGGCCACCAGGGGGCTGTAGTGCTCTGGGGTGCCGCTCTGGCATGGCTGGATCGCATTCAGAAGCATAAAGGTAATGTGAATCAGTGTCATAATGAGTAAGAAATGTTTTTCTACCTAAACCAACACAGTGAATATAATGACTTGGTTAGAAACACAACACAAACTGCCTACATTTGTCATGAAGTTATGGGTGTTTTTTTTTTTCCTTTTCATCTTCTCTGCACCTGTGCAGAGGCGCTGTGGGATTTCCGGATGCTTCTCGTAAAACAGGATGTAACCTCAGGTCTCCTTGAGCTCCACTCAACTCCCTGGGGCTCCTGCGAGGTTCTCTCTCCCAGCGATAAGCGCTGCGCAGAGTTCTACAAGCTGGGCCAGACCAACCCAACCTCCTCTTCTATAGAAATTGACTTGCGCACACTACTGTCTCAGAAGTACACTGGTGAGGACTACTTGGCATCACAGATATGGTTCCCTACTTTAAATGTGTCATGTCCAAGGGTCTGTGTCCATTTCCTGTGTGTCTGAAATCCACTTTCTTCACAATCCCCACCCCCACCCCCACCCCATCTTATATCTCAATCAGGTGATGTGGAGCTTAAAGTACAGATAACAGGCTTCCAGTTTCAAGGCAGCCCAGCTCAAAACTCTTGGCAAATTATCGACAGCAGCATGAATGTGGACAGAATTTTGGAGATTGTCTCCGGGGACGTGACTTTTACCGGGTGTGGTCGTTGTGCTGTGGAGTTGGACACGGACGAGAATGGAATCTACAGGCCCTGCTACCCGTGCCTACCACACACAGCTGTGCGACACTACTACAGGTCTGAGATCTCTCAGTTTTATTACTCTATCAGTACAGACAGTGCTGCGTGAAAGTTTTAATATTTCAGATTATAATAATCATTTATTTCAGTTTATATTTTTCTGGCCTTTTAAAGCAGCTGTATGACTTAAGCATATGCCCTTGGTTCTCAAATTATTGGGGCAGGCTCCACTTGTGGGGAACAGAACAACATCATGGAGCATGACCACACACTCGAAACAAAAAAAATAAACAAAACTCAGCAACAAAGTAATTAATAGCCATATTAATGTAGTCATACTAATTAATAGTCAAACATAAT
>JAUCNH010000035.1:14799390-14806965 GCA_032353275.1 Sardinella hualiensis | reverse complement strand
TTAAAATCCACTTCACACCCTGAATGGAACCAATTAATTCAATACTCTTAATTAACGCAAATTAAAAAAAAAGTTAGTCACCTGTGGACAGGACTGAAAAAACTGCAATCACTTTAACCAACCCATCAAAATGATTGAATGGTGATATGTCTATCAAACACGACTTCCCACTGTCCCTCCCCACTCCCATGCTGCATTGTTCCTGTGCTCTGGTGGTGCGGTTTCGGGGGTTTAGACTTGAGTGAATTGCTTTTCAGGATCTCCTTCCCTACCTTTAACATTGTGAGTATCAATGCTAAATACTTAATTTCTCAATTAAGTATTTAGCATTGAAAAAAATTAAAAAATTTGTCTCAGCATTATTATTATTATTATTATTATTATTAGTGTTGTTGTTTTTGCTGTTGTTAGTAAAAGGTAAATAATTTTGGGCACAATTAAGTGTTTAATCAGGAGAGGAGAAGTGACCTTGAACCTATAAAACTGCACTGTCTGAATAATACATGAACTCAAGTCATCTATGAATTACTCATAAGCTGGTGAAAAAATAGTCACATTGTGAAGCAGCCCTCTCTGAGATTACCACGAATTCCTGGAGTGGGTGGTGTGGAAGGAGAGACAACAACTCACCTCAAAGTCCAGATATTCTTCTCGCTGTTTGTATTCCTCCAGCTCACGACCCTTGACCTTCCGATCTGGGGGAACGCTGCGCATTTCGGCCAGCTCAGAGGACACTGCCCGAAACCGTGTTTCATGGGACTGGACTTGTTCCTCCTGTGGATGCAGAAACGCTTAAGCACATTTCTTTTATTCATAGCGATGTCAGTGCACTCACCACATCAGTGCACCCACACCATCGTCCGTAGGTGTGAGTGACGTGTGAAGTTAACCTTTCAGTCACAGTGTTATAGCAGAAGACATAGTTAATGCTACGTGAGATCAGCTCCTTCAGAATCATATGTTAGTAGTCTGAACAGAACTTGGTTGACTAGTCATTAGAGACTGTACCACTATAGATAAGCAGCTAATAATTAAGATCCAAGTGCACTTTTGAGAACTGAGCAATGGAAATCCAGAGTAAAAGTACTGCATTTCTATAAAATGTGTTTTCATATTTTATCATTTTAAAATCATATTACACACACCAGATCACATCAAATAATATTTTCATTTCATTTTATTTATCGATGTTAGATGTCAGTCCTTGTCAGTTCCTTGACACATTTCTGATAATTCTGCATGAGTCACCACTGTCTAAGCACGCTGCCTTCTAAAACTGATCAGAGATCAGTAGCCAGAGAGCCTGTTTAGAGTGAATGACACCTAGTCAGAGCCGGTCAGAGCCTTGCCTGAGTGAGCTTGGTGGTGGATCCTGGGAGCAGAGGTCGGCTGAACTTCTTCTGGGAGCCGATGGCCGCCGGGAAGGGAGGAGCAGAGAACATGGCCGCCACAGTGTTTATGCGTGTGATCCATGACTGCATCTGCTCTGCATTCCTGCCAGTGACACAGGGAGAGAGAGAGAGGGAGAGGGTGAGAGAGAAAAAAAGAGAGAGAGAGAGAGGGAGAGGGAGGGAGGGGGTTGAGCTGCTCAGTTAGGACAGGGCGTTCATCAGCTCTTCACAGTGATGTGACAGAGGACTCCTTCACATCCCAGAATAGCTTCCTAAAGCCCTGTGTGGAGACTCCAGATAGGAGATGAAAGGCTATTCTTGGCAGTATAAAGCTCATAGACGGACACTGAACTGACTGGTGTGAGAGACGTTGTTTGTTTGTTATTCTAGGGGAATGAATGTCCGGCACTGTGCAAGGAAGAGAGCTGACACAATGTCCCTTTCTTTAGCAACCATATTGCACAATAATTCATGGAGTTCAAAAAAAAAAAAAAAGCGAACAAAGACAGAGTGAGCTTTCCATCGGAACGCATGCAGACTTGCGGCTGCTGTCTTTTTGCGGCAGCCTAAATAAGCAAGCAGCCCTGCCTCTGAGTGGCAGCGGGACTTGAAAGCAGTGGAGGCTACTGGAGAGGGGGGTGGTAGGGGGTGGAAGGGGTGAGGAGACAGCCACTGGAGCTGTGTCTCTGGCTCCCGGAGTCCCGGAGGACCTGGATGCCAGGCCACGCTCCGTCTGAGCCCCAAGCTCTCTGACAACAACAGCGCCAGTCATGCATTTAAACAGCACAGAGGCCACTGAGCCCACGCTGAAGTTTGGGACTTGCCTTCTTGGTGAGAGTGTTCTCTTTCATATACATGACAACTCGGCGTTATTATCCGGATAAATTCAAGGCTGTTTTCTGATTGGCTGACAGGGTGTCTGTTATTAGCGAATATACAGTGTAATGGGACACTTGTACCGTAGATCTGGCAAAAAAGTGTAATCACTGTTCCATATCAATACTTCTTTAGAATGGTAACTATAACAACAGCAAGCAGCCTTGTTGATATAATTTAATTAGACTACGCCAAAGCTACCAACCAGTCCTTTTTTTAATTGATAACGATGAAAATAATTAAATAAATCTAAAAAAATATGTGGCAACAGGGTGAATCTGAATCATGCATCATAACTGCATCCTGGATCAGAGGGGTGGGAAAAGAGAGAGACCAGGGACTTACGGGGCTTGAAAGAGAAACACCCTCCAGTCAGCTGTGCGCAGGTAGAAGACATTGGGTCTCTTGCTATAGTCAGCTGCTTTCATGGCCAGTGAGTGATGAATGGACACAGCGTTTTTCAGGTCCTCATCGGTCAGCTTGTCGGGCCGGTACTCGCCCTGTCAAACAAGCAATTAGAAAGCAGAGACAAGAGGTATTTAACTAAAAGACAAAAAAACAAAACTAAAAGACAAAGAGTGTGAGAGAGTTTGCGTGTGTGTGTGTGTGTGTGAAAGAGAGAGAAAATGAGGACTGAGCCTTTTACCTTATCGCCATTTACCTTTTGCAGGTACAAAACGAGACCCTTCAAAATGGCATAGAATGACTTCCATCCCCGCTTCCCTCGGGGAGCTGCAAAAGATAATACACATTTAAATCGACACATACAGCACAGCACAAGTATTTAAGCACATGTAGACTCTTTCATTCAAGGTGACTCACAGCAACAACAACAGCAACAGCAACAGCTCTCTCTTGGAACAGACAGAATGGGCCTGCCTATGAATAGCATTGAGTTTTACTCCCAATTACTTGCTTGTCATTTTAATTAGGGATAAGTGCCATTCAGACTGAGCACCAGCATATAAAAGTAAACGAACGCATTGTTTTCCCCCCCAAGCTGGTCCATACAGGAAGTTGATAAGGAGCTATGGACGTTTATGGAGTCTGACAAGAGTGTCCCGTTTGCAGTGGTGGAACTCACTGCGCTTGCCGTCGATGTCAGCATGGACCTTGCGGACCAGGAAGCCGTTCTTGTAGAGCTGGGCGTTGGACTGCTGGGCTACGCTGACCAGAGGGTTTCCACCGCTGTTGATGCGCTTCATGGTGTGGGACGCCGAGTCCGTGCGGCTCTCGGCCAGCTCCGAGAAGGACTTGCGCAGCTCCTCCTCGTCTCTGCAGAGGACCGGATGATGAAAGGATTAAAGCAGGAATTTTGGGAGAGCATCTTTTAGATGATGAAATGCACATGAATCATTTGAAATGATGCATGGCCTCACATTATGATGCCATTATGAGGTTCAGCATTTCTTTGTGATTGGTGGTAACTCATTTTATGATTAACTTGAAAATTTGACTGTAATATTTCCAAAACTGCTAAAATGGGAATTGCAGACGCCCTACAGTAATTGTACCCATTCTCTCTTAAAACAGAACTCCAAGACACAAGACTGTTAAGACTGTTAGAGCTTCTTCTGTGGTTCAACAAGAGGGAATTATTGTGACATTGCCTTAGATGACTTCATTCCACTCATCTCCCTACATCTTTGCCCTTGTTTCTTTTGCTGAACTCTGTTCCTTCCACTTTGTTCCCAGACTTTGTCTAAAAGGTCTGCTATCTTTTTTTTTCAAAGCCACTCATCCAGATTTCTCTTTCTCTCTCTCTCTCTCTCTCTCTTTCTCTCTCTCTCTCTCTCTTGCTCCCCCTATTCCCCCTCTCTGTCTGTCTTTATCTTTCTCACTGTTTGCCCCTTGATTTAATATTCATTTCATTTCTTACCAGCTCAGGTTTCTAGGAATGTTTTCTGACAGTTCACCAGAGCAGCCACAAACATAGAGAGAGAGAGAGAGAGAGAGAGAGAGAGAGAGAGAAAGAGAGAGAGAGACAGCGGCGTCTAAATAGATTTAGCAGTGGTTTGTACCCCGGAACAATGGAGGGTGAACCCGTCATGTCTGTACAAAACTGATCAGGAAGTCTTCGGCCCGACACATCCTCTGGTGACTCTTCGTGCCGACGTGAATAAAACTTCCTAAATGTCCCTCATATCCACTGCCGAGGAGGAAACCTATTGGTCAGCCGCTCACTGAGTTAGCAGCCTGTGACCTCTCTTTTCCTTTCTGTCTCCCTCTTTCTTTCTTTCTCCCTCCTCTGACTAATGAAAATGAGCCTTAAAAGTGTGAAATCTTACAGCAATAGCGGATATCACAGAGGAGCGGTGGGAAAATGGATGGAAGATGGAATATAAGACCACTGGAATGATGAACGAAGGCGAAGCACACACACGCCCGGATCTATAAAGCACTCATCGGGCCCTTAACGGGGTAGCCAATAGATGTAGGTGTAGACAGACAGATGGAGGGCACCCTGGAGGAGCCACGTCTTTCGGGCCCTCTTGGTGACAATCTCCATTACCATGGAAGACATACTGTACTGTACAGTCTAAGGCACCACGGCTCTGAATGGCAATGCTCTCTTATCTGTTGCTTGGTAACAACTGGCCTTTCTGTCAGTACCACGGAGAGGATGAGAGGGAAACAGATGGGAAGATGAGGGGATGGTCGGACGTACAGAAAGAACTACATAACCGTGGGAGTTACCGTATGGAAGAAAAGAAACTACACAAGGGATAAGAAAAAAAGTGAGAAACTGATACAAATATGAGGAACAGAGAGTAGCGTGGACAGATAGTTAGATGATGTAGGTATGGATAAATAGATAGATACTGTGGATAGATAGATAGATATAGATAGATAGATAGATAGATAGATAGATAGATAGATAGATAGATAGATAGATAGATAGATAGATAGATAGATAGAGAGAGAGATTTTTTACATCCTTCTCTCGTGTATTATGTCCCCTCCTCAGGTTTAAATAATTTAAAGATCACATTAATCTCATCCACTGGCAAACAAGACAGCAAACCTAATGGCCATGTTGATGAAATATTTAAAGCTAAATCAAGACATGGTCCACAAAAAACACTGTTCGACCAGGGAAAAGACAGAAAATTAAAAATGTATTTTTTTCTTGATCATGGGCTCTTCCAAAAATCACATTCCATGGGTATAATTTCATTGTGATTTCACAGAGACTCCAGAGTTATTAATAGTTTGAGGAATTCAGTGAAAGAAAACCCACAAATGTCAAGACCATGCATGCAGCCAAGAAAGTCTGCTGGGCCAATCATAGAGAGCCCTTCTAGTTTGGCGTGGCCAGAAGCATTCAAATGCTGTGCGCAGGGAATTGTGGGTAGGCCAAGGAGTGTTCTAATCCTCCCAGGATTAGAATCCTCGTGTCAATATTAGTGTGGGAACAGGGAGGTGGAGGCAAAGATAGCGGAGGTCATCGTGGAAATCACAACCATGACTTGCAAATGCATCAAGGCCGACGCCAATGTAAGGCGAAACCACCTTAGTCTGGGACACTACATCATTAAACCCCCTACAGCCCTCCAATTGGCCGACAGGGCTTTCAATCAACATCACAGGCTCGCTGCATTGGCCTGCTGGGGCAGATGTATCACGGCTGAGGCCAATGTACTGTAAGGCGACTCCACATAATATGTAAGGCGAAACCACCTTAGTCTGGGACACTGCCTCATTAAGCCCACCGCAACAGATGGAGATGCGCTCCGGACCACCCCATACAGCCCTCTCATTGGCTGACAGGGCTGTCAGTCATCCCAGGCGTGCTGCATTGCCCGAATGGGGTCCTGATCTATGATCTATGAGAAACACAGTGACCTTTTCCACGGGCCAGCGGCAGCTGCGGGAGGAATCTCAGGTTTCCGCCCGTGTCTCCTCAACCCTGTTCCAGGAACAGCAGTAGTCCAATACGCCTCGCCACTCTGGAACCTGCCTTAATATCAGCTCTGCACCACCTACCAGCACGGGCCCCGGAGGCCTGCTTGTGTGTGTGTGTGTGTGTGTGTGTGCGTGTGTTTGTGCATGAGTTTGTGTGCGTGTGCATGTGTTTGCTAGTGTGTGTATGTATTTGTGTAGGCTATGTACTGTATGTGTTTGTGTGTGTGTGTATGTGTACTCATGCATGTGTGTGTGTGTGTGTGTGTGTGTGCTTGTGTGAGAGTTTATGAACTCATGCATGTGTCTGTTTGCGTGTACAGTTTGTGTATTTGTATGTGTGCGTGTGTGTGTGTGTTTTACTGGGCTAGCAGAGTAGGCAGTGGGTTTTTACACACTCACATACACACACACACACACACATAAACACACACACACACACACACACGTGTGGAGGGTTGCTGATGTGACGCAGGGAGAGTGTGAGCACAGTGGAGGCATTATTGGGTGCGGAGCTAAGGGCTCTGATCACGCAGAGAATCTGGCTGTGAACATGGAAGGGGGGATGCAGGCAATGGAACAGGAGAGAACATGAAACGAGCCCCAAGGTGAAGGGTACTTGCGTATGTGTGTGTGTGTGTGTGTGTGTGTGTGATAGAAAGTATGAGAAAGCGAGAATGGAACAAAGGCAGATCTGCAGAAGTAAGTACAAAGTGTAACTGAGTAAATTTGTGTGTGACGCACAGTGTGACTTCCTGTGTGCGTGCGTGCGTTTGTGTGTGTCTGAGACAGGCTAAGATGGTACACTGTCTGTATATTTACGACTGTGTGTGTAGATCTGTGTGTCTGTGTGAGTGTGTGTGGTTGTGCAAATGTGCTCAGCAAAACCGCAACTTCTGATTGGTCCATCAGTGCTCTAATTAGTCGATAACTTAATTAGAAGTCTGCACAAACAATCCTCTTGCAGCAGCTGTCATATCACACGGCTGGAGCTAATAGGAGAGCCAAAGCCTCCCTTTCATAGCGGTGGAGAGCGGTGCAGGGCGCAGGACGCAGGCCGCCCAAATTGTCCGCAGATGTTCCTGTTTAGACGGTGGGGCGGCTGGGGAATAGCTCAGGCACCGCCGCAAACGCAGGAGAGCTTGTGTTTGGGCAAACGACTACAGCAAATAAACATCCACAACAGCAGACCACACACACCCCTCGGGAAGTAAGTTTGTGTGTGTGTGTGTGTGTGTGTGTGTGTGTTTGTGTGCGTAGGTTGTGGACCCCACTATCACAAAAGTCCAAATTGACTTGGCTTTGCATGACTGAAAGGACCTGTCATCAAGTGGTTTTGCATTTTCCAACGTTCAAAAGCAATGAAAGAAGGCAGAGAAAATTAGTCCACCAGACGGAGTCGAAA
>JAUCNH010000035.1:14264242-14274338 GCA_032353275.1 Sardinella hualiensis | reverse complement strand
CACACACACACACACACACACACACACACACACACACACACACACACACACACACACACACACACACACACTGCTTCTTTTTACTCCTCAGATGTTACTGTGTGTTTCACAGCAAACTGTGCAGTTTCGGTGTGTACGTCAGCATTTAGCGTTGAAATTGGGCCTATGACAGAACAAAGTGGCAGTGTAGCACAAGGGCTTGTGATGCTGGGCGGAAGTAGGGCAATGGGAGGAAACCAAGGGAGGCTAAGGAAAAGCCAAAGGCAAGAGTTCGAACAGAATGTGATACTGAGCTCTTACAAGCCATCTTGTGTGAACACGTTGTGAAATACTATCGGGAGCAAGGTGCTACATTAAAAGGACCAGGAAAACATTTAAGACACTCAAAAAGCTCTGAGTGAAAAGATGGGTGCTTCCACATGTTAGGTCTCTTTGAAAAGCATTGTGTACTGATGTAAATTCATATAGAAAAAAAAAAAACCACTAAAGAACAGTATTGCCTGCAGGTCAAATGAAGAAAAAAGGATAAGATGGTTAAGGACTTTGTTGCTGGGGTACAGAAAGAAATGAAGGAGGCCATTTCCGTCAGTGTTAGGTAATTTCTGTAGTGTACAAAAAATGCATCACAGTCATACCTACCACAATGATGAATCCAGAATATCAATTACACAACAGTATGGCATTTCAGCAGGTTAAGAGCCACTCACAAAAACAATCTCAACCATCATAGTAAAATAGATGCATATGTTCATAAATAGATTAAAAAAATAGATCCAGTCATACTATAAGAGAAATCTTTTTCAAACCATCACCCCATAGTCATAGGGCTCTTGGTAAACACACAAACACACACACACACACACACACTCACACACACACACACAAGTGGTGGTCTCTCTTAGAATAAACATAACGCCGACAACATCTCCATGATCAATGTCTTTGGATTGTCACAAGCCATGTGCATCTCAGCTGAACAGCCCTTTGTGATGTAGTGGTGGTTAACAGTTCTATTCAAACTAAGTGCAGTAAGCCAGTTTGAGCCTGGCTCTCCGCACCTGAACAAATTAACCGCACCCTTCCTGTTATGCAGCCCATCAACAGAACACTAGGATGAAGTGAGAGATAGGTTTCTCTGCACTCCCGCCACTCAGTCGGTATAGACTTCAGCTTGGCAAGTGCGATCGACAGCTTTAGGCTTACTGTTTCCATACCCCCCACCCCTCCACTGCCACCACCACTGTCGCCATATTTTTTTGATTGATCTAAATTGGCCCACGTTAAGTGTGCGAGAGTAACGCGATCCTATGCAGACACAGTGAATACTTGTGCTTCATCAAACTCTCCATGCGGCCGCTCTTCAGCTCGATTGCTGTAATTATGGCCGGCCGAGGAAAAACAAGTGGCCCAAACACAGCTGCCAGCCGGCCTGCGAAGAGACGCGCAGGCCTGGATTAATTGTTCGCAAACAGGAGCTAAATTCATTATGGCAGGCGGCAAGGACCTGGTGTGGTGTGAGGGTGTAAGGATAGAGAGGTAGTTAAGGGAGTTACAAAGGAGTGTTTACGCCAAACATCTTAGTACCACTGTGTCAGACAATGCTAGTGCCAAATGAAGCGCCAAGCCAGTCTTTCCCTCTCACTGAAAATAAGTGGGTTCTGTGCCAGGGTTATACAAGCCACTAGATACTGGGAGAACAGGCAGAAATGAGAGAAAAGAGCCATCATGTCGTAACTGGAAAAAACAGAGAGATGTCGACGAGGGCTTTATAAAATGACTGTGAATAGAGTTTTAAAAGACAGAGCCATGGAAACAGCACTGCAACGGGTTAAGTAGCTTACCCTGACAACAGTGTTGTCATGTTACATAGGCCTATTCTAAAGAGTTGTGACTGATTCATTGCATCACTTAAGGTTAGACACAACTTAAGAGTCAGGTGGATGTAATACCATGGCAGAACTAACTCTAGAGACGTCCACATTTGCAGCAGAATAAGTCACCATGTGTTTATTTCCGTCCATATTATATACGGGATTATTATTTTTTCTTTTGTGCCCCTCACTAATTCTCAACTGGCCATAATACAATAGCAGGTAGCCTAATAATTCATCATAATTTAATTTTGCTTCGGCCTAAGCTCTACTGAATCCAAATCCTTGTGTGTGGACCAGAAAACACTGAGGAATTTCTGACCTCTAGAGAGAATCCGCTACCAGCTGCAAGCCATAGCCTACTGTCATACAGTCTAAACCCTAACCACTGTCCTCCACCCCTACCTCCAAAGGCCCTGAGTGTCTCCGCTGCTTCAATGTGTAACTATAGCAACTGTAGAACCACATGGATGCAACTGAGGTCGGTGGAACTCCATTGCTGTAAATGTAATGGGCCAGAAAGTGGATGATTTGCCAATATTCATAAGTGCCTCCACAAGGAAAATGGCACAAATTGAAAAATTGGCGGAGGACATTGTCATTTCCCAGGCTGTACTGCTTATTCGAATATTTTTTCTTGACATCCGAAAAACAGCATGAAATTTAACAGCCAAATTCAATTCAGCCTTACTATCATTTTGAATCTTAATTGCCTGTTAAAATCCCAGTGAAAGCATAAGGCCTGGCACTGACCATGCAGTGAGGCCTATGGCTTTAAATAAGTTTCGAATGTTTGCATTTTTTTAAATGCAAAATGTAATGCAGGCTTTGGTCTTTGTAAGCGATCACAACCAGGGGAAACAAGGTAAACAACAGGAATGACGACAGGAAAAGGATATACAGTACATGAAAATTTCTTCAGAACCTTTGGTAATGAACAACACTAGATAAGGTTTAGGCTACTTGCATTACACAGGGCAAATGTTTGAAGACCACAACCTACTGCGTTAAGTTCTCAGCACCGTTAGCTTTTTTCAGTAGGCTATTTTATGCATAGTAACTGAGTAGTAACGTTAGTATACAATATAATTACACCCTATGTCTTCCTATAGCTTAGCCTACAAAATCTCCGGAGCAAACCATTGCAAGCTCAAGAGATAGCTGCGCATATAGGCTGTTTATGTCATTTAAGCAACTAGGCTAGCCTAGGAAAGTATGTGGTTTTACTTCATTGTTAATGCCTACTGTAGAATTATCCACAAACATGACCCACCTGTCAGAGGCACAAGTGCAGTTAAGTTTTTTTCACCAATCGATGTGACAGGCGCAAGTTTGGATGCACGCGTCGGAAATGGCTACTTCCTCCCAGGAAAATAGAGAAGACCGCGTTTGCAGAGCCGTGAAGTAAGTTTAACAGCATTCCCTTGACACAATCTTGATATTGTTAGAGGTTCACGAGTTAGTGGTAAAATACCGGACATAGATCAAATGAAAGCAAGCTCTGACAATTCCTCCAGTCAATGTAAGAATTGTTTGAGGCGAGAAACTAGGCCTTGTCTCTCGCAGGCCGACTGGATTTCCCTTGAGCCCTCTTGTGAAGGCTGACTGGTTGCTCAAAATAGACTCAATCATTACCATAGGCTAACCATATCATCTTTTTTTCTCATTTAGGGGGAAATAGATAAATTACAAACTTATGGTGTAAACAGTTGAAATGTAAGCAGTGCATTGAGATCATTCTTTTTCTTTTACAGCTTACCTCAGAGGTATTGTGGTGAATGTGGATGGAAGTAGAGCACTAGGCCGAAATGATGTTGGCAGGAAGGATGGAAGAGTCAGACACATCACTGGTGAGTGTGTCCACAGTTTTGTGTGTGTAAGTGAGAAAGAGCGAGGGATTGAGTGAGTATATCTTGTGTGCACATGTTTGTTTGTGTGTATGAGTTTGTTTGTGTGTGTGTGTAAGTTTATCATTGGTGAGGTTGGCATGCTCAATCAGAGCACCTGGTACTGAGGGGCAGGCCTCATTGCAGCTGAAATAAATTACATACAAGTACTACAGAACAATAACAAAAAAGTGTGGGCCATCCATTTCGCCACCATTTACAAGAAATCAATATCAATACTTAATGCTACGGGGGTGAAAAATGACCCAGATATAGGGGAGGGGGGGATAATAAGAGAATGAATGAAAGACCTTGGAGTGCCTCAGTTCCTCTGGGTGATGGAGGAAAGGGGGGATGGAGACAAAATATGAAAAGAGGTGGAGAAGATGTTTTTCTTTTAAGCTTTTGTTTTTGTGTGGCTACTTTGGTATGAACTGTAGCATAGGTGGCTTTATTCACTGTGGTGTTCTTTGTCATTGTCAGACTTTTGGAGAAGGTGTGTGTTTGTGCACATATTTGTTTGTGTGAAGGAGGACATAATAGATGTCAGAACTGAGGCAGAAAGAAATCAGTATTGTCTTTTCCATGCGCTACTTGTGGCCTGGAGTTTAAGGACTTTAATATTTAATAGCCCATCTTCTCATTAAGTGTGTGTGTGTTGTGTTGTGTTGTTTTGGGGGCTGTGTGTGGGATCTGTATGCTCTTAGTCTAATTCAGAATTGCTGCCTCCAATGTAGCAATTTTTAAGCTTTTTCTTTTTGCTTTCTGTTGCTTTCCGTAGCCTACAGGGTGTTTACTTCCCCTACCTAATTATAGATCTAGTGTTTTGAACTGCTGCTGTTACTACTCGAGTTTGTCCGTCTGGGTTTTAAAATATCGCCTACAGTCCCGTTGAGATGTGAGATGTAGTCTCACAACGTGTGAGGAGGGTTTTTTTGTGTGTGTGATAAGCATGTTCGAAATGATGAAGAGCTAAGGCAGATTATTGTGGCTAGGTTACATTTATACTGTGCTATGCATGTTCAGAGCCATCATTGTAGTTCTCTTTTGTAGGCTACTACTTTCTTTTGCACTGTTGGTATTGAACAGTAGGTGGCACTGTAGCCAAGTTCTCTAAGGAATTCAACTCCTCTGCGGTCAAGCCCCTGCTAATTGTTACAGGAGCATTATAGTTTTTTTTTTTCATTGCAATTAATTATTTTATGAATTAGGATTGTATTTTTAGCTGGGCAATTTATAGATACTGATAAAGAAAAATAATTGCATGAAGGAGAAATAAGAACCTTTTAGTGGGCCGTTTGTGTAGCCAGACGGTATCTTAGCCAACCCTGCTTATTTTTACTTTAAAGATCAACCTGAGTCAAATTACCCTCTCATTCTTCAAGGCAGAAATGGTCCAGCTCTGATGCACACAGCAAAAAGAAAAAAAGAGCATTTTTGTTTTCTTCTGCCATCTTTTGTGCACCAGTTACTCAGGTTTCAAGCCATCAAACGCTGAGCAAATGCATGTTCGATTATGACGGGCCCAGCTTCAAGTAATCTAAAGGTGAAAAACACCAATTAGTCTTTAGAGGATACAGTAGTTATGCATTGTTGGCAGTTGGTGTCATGTTCGGGGGAGGAAGTTTTGTCACCCCCTGAGGCAAGTCCCTTGGAGAGTTACTGAAGTGTTCATCAGACTCAATGGAACAAAGATGCCAGATATTCTTACTGACGCGCAGAGTTTGTATCGCCCTTTCAGTGGGCTACAAGCCACGGCAACTGCTGTGATAGGGATTTGGCAGCCATTCAAGCTAAGGGGAGTCTTTGAACCTGCTTGGCCCAGTTGTATTATATTTTACACCTGGGGTCTAGCAAAGGACCCATATTAGCAGAACAATACTGCCGACTTGGAGGGGTTTGAGGGTATTATGTGTACGGCATAGTCTGGTGAAGAAAGGTCAGTGTGATTAGGGAATGAAGCTGGGTGACCCCACTGTGTGACAGCATGGCCAGCTACATGACAAGCGTATTGTAGCGCGAGAGATCTCACCAAAAGGCGCAGAGAGAAAGAGAGGGAGAAAAAAGGGACGGAGAGAGGAGAAGAAAGAGAGAGACTTCAGCTGTTCCCATTCATGCTCTGTGCTCGCGCCAGGTAGTCTTGCACACAGTCTGTTCACCTGGGTTCAAAAGCCTCCATTCAGAAAACAACCACCACCGTGCATACAAACCTAATTGGCTCAATTACGGCAAGAGCTTATTGAATCAGTTAACTGGAGATCCTTCTCAAGCATACGGCTTCCTTCAAAGACTTTAGAGGGTCCGAGGGGTGAAAATACCCCCAGAGATGAGGTTACCACCTGCTCCACCAAAGCAAAACCCATCAGCTTTGGGAGCATGGGGCTAAAAACACTGACACAGATAACATCCACTTTCGGCCGACAGGTAAGTGATATAAGAGCGCAATATAATGGTGTGAGGCTCACTCTCCCGGTACCTGGAGGCTGCATGAGGTCATCCTGGAACCCGAGGAGAGAAATCTGGGGAGGGGCTCCATGTTAAGACCCAACGCATGCAACAAATCACCCTGAACTTTGGGCAGATGAATGCATCCGACATGCCACAGTGACAGTCTGAGCTCTGGTGACAAAGGAACAAGAGGAGCTGCTCATTTGGATGGGATTGGGGACTAGAGAGCGTAACTTTAGAGATGTTCCATAACCTTTGCCCTCAACATTCTGGAGATTGTTAGCATACATGCTAACAGTCTATTCTAAAGATTAAGATGCACACATTTTGTTACTTCAGTTTTTATAGTGGTGATTTATAATGTTACATATTGTTCATATTGTTTTCTGGTTGTGATTAATATAGTCTCCAGACGCATAGATGCAGACAACAACTATCCTAAGCCCAATTTTGAATGCATATTGGCCCTGGTGTAAATGATCATCTAACAACATGTTGGTATGATTAGTTGGCAGCTAGAATTCAGAGAGGCCTACTACCTCTACTGTGTTTCCCACAAAACTCTTTTCAGAACAGATGAATACTTAAGAATCACTGTCAGTTGTTTGACCTCCTTGTTCTCTCTTGCCTGGGTCATTTAATTTCAATGGAGAGTTGCCAAGAAATGCTCAAAATGGACCTCCTCACAGGCCTCCGGTACTGTGGGCTTTTTCTTCCTCTCTCCCTCTTGCTACTGAAAACCACTGCAGCTTTTATTGCAGTTTTTTATTTATTTATTTATGTATTTTTTAGATCACTTCCATTATCAGGGGCATGCTTATGGCCGTCTCTCTGTTCTGCCAGACTCGTCTGGGTAAGCAACGCCCACTCGTTTGCAAGGCGCTCGTTAACCGAATGCGCTTAATTATATAAGAAGATAATTGCATGTAAATGCCACGACTAAAAGCTGCTATGCTGGTCTTAATATGGGCTCTGGTTGAGATGTCTGCTTTGTTTGTTTTTAGAGTGAGACGATTAATTGACTACTGATGCAGTAAATATGCTGGATTCTCTGTCTGTCCAAGGTGGCGGGTGCCCAAATTGGATATAGACATTCATGCTTGTGTGCACGCACCCTCCACCGCCCGTTGCCTTCCCCCCCACCGATTGCAACATATAAACACACAGCCTCCATTGTGCCTAGATCCTAATTGATGACAGACATCCTATTAGAAAATTCTGGCCAACATCAGTGCTTAATATTTTTGGCAAGCAGTCTAGAGAATCCACATCAACTCGTGGTCTCCGTTATCACTTCCAGATACATTTCTCCTGTTTTTATCTGAGCTAGTCTGTAGGATGTGCAGTATTGCTTGCTCCATTTAATTTATTTATTCCATAAAGTCTTAATTGAATCTAATGAAAATTATGAAGTACTCCTATTAAATAGATGTAGGACTTTCCCACCGTCTTCCTACTGGGTTCTTCCACCTCCGCCTCATCTGTCAGGGAGTAAATTAGAGACAACCCATATTCATTCACTAACACTCTATTATCCCCCCTTAATCGAGGGCATTGTAAATCCCATTCTCATTCAGCTACTGTCACATGAAAGATTATTTAGTGTGTTTTAAGAGCCAGAAGTCAAGGGGAATAGGCAGACCGGGGTCAGTCCAGCAGGGGTCCTTAGGGGATGTCCCTTTGGTCCCTGTGACATGGATCGTCCATTATGGGGTAACAAGGGACAGAGGGGGCTGAGGGGCAGGCAGGGGGTAGTGCGGCGGATGGTGCACAGGGGGCCATCGTCGATGGCAACAGACGGCAGTGGCTCCCACGAGACAGTCAAACCTTGGGGCTATTCCAGTGTTTGAGGTCAAATCCTGCTGGCTAGACCCCCGAAGAGACTCCGGGTCCACTGGTGTAGACTGGATCTCCAGATGCTCTCAGCTCGATACTGGGCCCACAGAGTCTCCCCCTTAAGACTCCCAAGAGGGTCCTCTAGCGCCCCATGAGGGGGGCGTGCTGTGTTAAAACGTGATACGTTATTTACGAAAAAATATTTGTAAATGGAGTCTGAGCATGGGGCCATTATATGCCATGTCTGATTCAGTCGTTCCCCCAGTGTCTTTGAGAGGGAAATGTGACACGAAGAGCGTTGTGGGGTATGGGGAGTGGTAGGGGATGGGGTTGATGGTGGCGGTGGATGTGTGTGTGGTGGGATGGGGTGGGGGTTTGTAGTTTGGTTGGGCAGCAGGAGGTGGGCAGGGTGGAGTGCGGATGGATGTCAGCGGAGGTTCGCCACAGACGCCTTCCCTCCACCGCGTCTGTCTCGGCCTGTCTGCGCGTTTGTGCACGTGTGTGTGTGTGTGTGTGTAGTATGTGTGTGTGTATGTCTTCTATTACCACACTTGTCTCTCGGAAACCTTTCTATTATCTTCATACATAGCTTGTCTTTTTCATACTTGGATTTAACTTCTTTATAATATCGTCTAATTGGTCTGACCTAACACTTCAGGTTGTTTAGTAACTTAACACATAATTCTTTGCCATTCCTTCAATATGACCACACCATTCTTTATGAGCTATTTAACATCAATCACAGACTCATCTATTAGAATGCATTCCTTTGATCTTCATAATCACTTTGGAGGATATCTTGTTTATGCTTGTCTTGTGTGGTCTAGTGTGTCACTTTATGAAAATTTGACTCATTGACTAAGTCTGCAGATTCATTCATTGATCCTCTCTCTCTCTCTCTCTCTCTCTCTCTCTCTCTCTCTCTATCCATCCTTTCACTCCCATATGTTAGCATTCATATCTCTTTTCTTCACGCTCTGAAGTGGAGATAGATTACACATTCTGTTGATCAATCAAAGTGCATTTATTTTTTGGGCTTGATTTTCACTCTTGTTTTAGCTCGAGCAGGATGTGGGGTTGAGAAATTCCTGGAAAAAATGTGGCCGCGCTGGCACAAGGGCTCTTTGAGATGATAAATCGACATTTCGATTAGATGGTCTTTATGCGTGGCCACTCAGGAAACAAATACGCCTCAAGAAACCAAATATTGTAGGGGAGAAGTGGACAGAAAAACCATCTATTGATTTTTTTTTTCTTTTTCTCTTTGCTCTTTTTATTTCGGCCCAGCTTAACAAACCCACAGCACAGCCCTGCACATAAAGCACGTCTGATAAGGAAAAAAAAAAGAAACGAACAAACAGATTCATCACCAGCATGGAAAAAAACACAAAACTATTTCAAATACCACATATGCATTTTTTTGCCTTAGCCCAAGTAACATCACCATTTGAAGTGGCATCGCAAATAACTTTGAAAAAATGACACATAGCCTTCTGCTCTGTGTAAACAGTTCAACACCTGGCTATCAATCACAAGAGTAGGATAAAAAAAAAAAAGCACAGACAATGACTAAGAACTTTTGCCGACTCTACATCACCATCACAAACATGTCAGAGAAGCATACAGTATTTTGCTTTGCCTTTCATCGTGGCAGACGCATGGAGAGACTCAGCCACTGAAGGTGCCTCTGTCATGCACTGCCAGTGGAGGGGCTCATTTGAAGCACTTAATTATGCAGCTTGTTTCCCATGTTCATTTTCGCTGATACATGGCCCATGAGGCGGTAAGTAGCAGCTGCCAGAGAAGACTGGGGGGAGGGAGCAGCGTGTGTGTGTGTGTTTGTGTGTGTGTGTGTGTGTGTGTGTGTGCTGGCAAACTGAATGTTTGTTTGGAAGAATGTAAATCTGTTTACTTGTTGTTAATATGGCAATAGTAGCATTGTGTCAGAGGCAGCATTCATTCTTTTACGTACAGACTTACGTTCTGTGCACTATGTTTACAAATACATGGCTTCAACTAAACATGTGCTTATGTGTGAAATCTATGTACCTTATG
>JAUCNH010000035.1:12898760-12909406 GCA_032353275.1 Sardinella hualiensis | reverse complement strand
TGTGTGTGTGTGTGTGTGTGTGTGTGTGTGTGTGTGTGTGTGTGTGTGTGTGTGTGTGTGTGTGTGAGAGAGAGAGACAGAGAGAGAGTGAGGGAAGGAACAGAGGAGGACGGCTACAGGGAAGGAGAATGAGCTGGAAAAGGAGGGGGATTCCACCCCTCCTTGAACCCTTAGGCACACACACATACCCCACTCCATTTACCTTCCAAATATTCAAGAAAAGTTTTGTGTGTGTGTGTGTGTGTGTGTTGGCTGTAGCTTTCCCCTTGTCCCCTCTGGGCAGTTTCTTTGTCAAGTGGGCAATGTCTTTTTTTTTTTTGGACGGAGAAGCAGGAGTAACGACAAATCGAATGGAATGGGAAAAAGAAGAAAAGGAAAGACGGAAGGAAAACACACACACCAACACACACACACACACACCAACACACACACACACTTTTACTCTCCTCCAGACTGACCTGACTGTGGCTGTGGCGCTGTAAACAGCCCCTCATGGCAGAGGAGGGACAACCAATTACCACACCACTCAGCAACAGGCTTTTCTCCCCTCACTCCACTCCAGTCCCTCTTGCAACCCCACCAAGAGACACCCCCCCCCCCCCCAACCAGCCCGTCCTCCTTCCCTTCCTCCTCCCCCCCCATCCCCCACGTTTACCTGCCCGGCCTTGGTCACCGGCACCGCCACTCTTCCGTGTTTGAGAACTGCTCACCGGTCCACGTCACCACAGTAGCACCAAGTCGAATGTTTTCTTTCTTTTTTTTTTTTTTCCCTTCCCCTTTCAAACGTTGGTCTTTAATCTCCTAAAGATCCCCCCCACCCCCCTTCTTCCCTTACAAACCTGCCTCTTTGAAGATGTCTTAAGCGCCACACCAAAACAAAAATGTCTTCAAACGTTACTAGCATATTTCCAGTGTTAGCGGTTGTGAAAGCTAATGACACAATGCCTAGGATTCGTTGTGGGTCTGAAAGGGGGGGAAATAGGAGGCCAAATATTGGAACTGCGCTCATTTCGCTCTCTGCGCCACTTCAAAGACAGCGAGGTTAAATGAGAAAAGAGCGAGCGGACCTTTCAGGACAAACGCACGGTGCTCTGCAGGGGCCGTGCTCAACAGTTGCACTTTAAAGCAACAAGAGGCCGCGAGATATTTTTCTTTTTTTTTTCTTTTTTCTTTTTTTTAATAGGTGTGCACTTACATTTAAAAAATTTAAAACTCAAATCCCGCACAAATGTCCCATTTAAGTGTTCAACACCTTTCCTTGAGTCGATGGTTATGCTCACATGCACAGCCTCAACATGAGTACCGTGTGCATTCACATGGTGGTGTTTTTGAATTCATGTAAATAGGCTATAACCTGTCCAAGTGTGTTTGTGTGTGCACACATGGATGAGCATGCATGTAGGCCTTCTACTATGTGTGTGTGTGTGTGTGTGTGTGTGTGTGTGTGTGTGTTTACGTGTGTGTGTGTGTATGTGTGCGTAAGCTTCAACAAGGCATAGCTTGCCGGTGAGGCGGCTTCCAGGTTGGCTGCGACACCTCTGTCTAATCTCCACTGGTATCGGCGTGTCTGTGAATGTGGCACCCGGGCTGATATTTCAGCCTCGGCCCCAAGGCTCACCTGCCTGCAGGACTGGCTCTTCGCCCTGCCCCTCTTCCCACCCCTCAGCCCTCTCCACCTCTCCCCCTGCCCCTCACTTAGTCTACCTGAACACCAGAGACCCCTAAAGTGGGACTTCTTCAGACCCCTTCTGGAACGCTTCCAGCCGCTAGTCGCTGTCCTGATGCATCAAGAGCGTGCGTTCGTGCGTGTGTGTGTGTGTGTGTGTGTGTGTGTGTGTCAGCTCCGCGCCCGCATCGGGCCCATTCCACTCCTGTCTGAACATCACATTCCTGCGTCAGGATTAAAATACCAAGCGACGCGGCAGCAACCACATAACAAGAGAAGCATTAGTAATCAGGCTTGTTTATTGCCACCAGTCATGAAAAGAAGGGAACATGTCAGGTTTAGTCAAATTGGAGCGATTAGACCCGTCCCATGGAGACGCTGTGCCGTGGTTTGTTCTGGAGTTATTTGAGTCACTCAAATCGGGCCACAAGCTCCTTGCTATGTAGACTGTTTTTTGGTTTTGGAATTCCCAGAATGCTTAGCGGCGTCTCTGTCTGTTGCACTGTTGTCCCCTCGACAGACTGGCAGAAGACGGAGGCCCAGAAGCGGCGCGAGCAGCTGCTCCTGGACGAACTGGTCATACTGGTCAACAAGAGGGACGCCCTGGTGCGGGATCTGGACGCCCAGGAGAAACAGTAAGTTCTCTATCTCACTCTCTCTCTCTTTCTCTCTATCTCTCTCCCCCGGTCTCACTATCTCTCCG
Source organism: Sardinella hualiensis (assembly GCA_032353275.1). NCBI lineage: Eukaryota > Metazoa > Chordata > Actinopteri > Clupeiformes > Clupeidae > Sardinella > Sardinella hualiensis. The sequence goes on along the minus strand of JAUCNH010000035.1, from coordinate 12,907,037 downwards.
TCTGTCTGTCTCGCTCTCTGTCTCCGTCATGATCACTTGCTGTGGCAAAGCATGCTGGGAAGGCCCAGCAGCCCAGGGCACCTGCATGTTGTTGAGTGGAGTGGTCGGGGAGGAGCTGTTGAAAGCTGGGCACCTCACAGTCTACTGCTGAGTCCATGGGGGGACTCGTGTAGTTTTCTGCTACTGCAGGCAGTGGTGTGTGTGTGTGTGTGTGTGTGTGTGTGAGAGAGACTATGGGAGTGTGGTGCCCTAACCCTAACCCAGCTCTCCAGCTGTGGTCCTCACATGTCCCACAGGTCCCTCCTGTGTCCCTGTCTCCGAGTCTGTGCTCCTGCGTCCACGTCCACGCGTGTCTCTTGCATCTGTGCCCCCCTTCACACACAGTCACATACACAGACACACACACACACCTCTTCTGTCTTCTGTGTGTCCTCAGAGCCGAGGAGGAGGACGAGCACCTGGAGAGAACTCTGGAGCAAAACAAGGGCAAGATGGCCAAGAAAGAAGAGAAGTGTGTCCTTCAATGATTGTCATCTTTTATTCATTTGTTTGTTTGTTTGTTTGGTTGCTTCTGTTGTATTCCTCCTCAAGTGGAGAAAACGACAAAACAACTTTTTTTTTTTTTTTTTTTTTTAGTTCATGTAAAGAGATTCATCATGAGTAGAGATTTTGGGATGCCCACCCCCCCCCTTCCCCCTTTTTGTTTCATGTCATTTTATGATGTGACCCTTTGGGGGGGAAATACAGTCCTTTATCTCCAGGGCAGAGTGAACTTAACACTGGGGGTCTCACGTTACCACCCTCTCATGGTTTGTACTGAGTTTATACAGAGGAAATTTCTTCCACTTATAAAATATACATAATTTTTGTCTCTTTTTTTTGTTTGCTTTGTCAAACAAGGTACTTGTATGTAATATAAATATATAGATATATAAATATACACACAACCCCAGTGCAAAACCTATCTTGAATCAAAAAGACTGTACTGATTCTTAGCGAATAAGGGGGGGAAGTATTAAGCAGCTTTTGAATTAGAATCTGAATGGTTTCTACAGACGCATATGGCCTTGTCAGTCTGAATGTGTTTTAATCCTGACAGTGGGACTTGTTTTTAAGAAAAAAAAAGTAGGTACAGCACAAGTTGTTTTATCTAAATAACTTTTATTACCATCATTTTATGGGACTACACTTCAAAAGGAAATCATATCATTTCAAACTGACAAAACAAGATAAACACAACTAATACTGTCCTCATTCATTTGCAAGCAATGTTTGTTACTTGATAATCTTTTAAAGTTATGTAGATTCGGGGGTTTTACAAATGAAACATTTCAAAAAAGGGCCATGTGATGCATTTCAGAGAGCAGGTATTACTCTTTTGTGACTTTTATTTTGTGCTTGAACACAGTTTACCAAAATTCCCAGTGGTGCAGAGCCACAATGCATGGACTGTAGACCAGGGAGCGGACTATCTTGTTGTATATTTTTCATCGCTAGTCTGAAGATAGCTTGCAGCAGCAGGAGAAAAAAAAAAACTTTAATTTCCACATTCAGCAAGAAGCAGAGTACTTATTTATTGCAGTTTGCCCTTTGAGCCACAACTAAAGGAACTAACACCATGTGCATTTGCTCAAGGAGGTGGTTTATATTTATTGTAAACTTTAAAAAAAAGAGAATTATCATTTCATTTGCAAACCTCACAGTTGTTGTTTTTTCACATCTGTTGCAGCTGTATTACTGTGCAAGCATTTACCTGTTTATTTATTCCAGTCATCAATAAAAAATCCCAATGCTTTCATACTCAAGCATGCGTTTTGTTCAACTTTGTGTGTTGAGTCAACCTAAATACACTATGAGAGACCAAGAGGACCTGTGTGCAACATCAAAATGTCATGAATAAATTATTTAAGTTGATTTTATCTCAAGCTATTTATTTTTAATGCGCCACTTTGGTCAATCGCTCTCTGATGCGTGTAGATCAGGCAGCTAACGAAGCTTATATATCATGTTATATTACAGTATATCTTTTTCTCTTTGTATTTTATTTCTTAGTGGGTTGCAAGGGCATTCGTTGTAAGATGTGTGGTATAATTGCTTAAACGGATATTCACGTGAATCAAAATGACAATCCCACCTTGAGCTTTTTAATAGTGCATTTGACAATAAAAGTTACCTAATTATTGGTTGATAAGAGTAGGCTTCATGATTTGAATTTGCATTGGTTTCTTAATTCAGTTTTGTTTCCTTGCATTTGAATGTAATTGTTTCAGATAGGCCATCATATTTGATTCCCAAAGCAGGTATGTCAATGGCAATATCACCACAAGAGAGCGTGTTTAGTGTACAATGCACTGATCTGGAGAATTCCCTTGCGTTTTATGGCTATTTATAAATTAGTATTTGCATTTTGTTTTGTTTGAGGTCGATGGCGAGTAGCCGCTCCTCAGAGGCAGATTAGGCCGAATCACTTTGTACAGAACATCTGTTTTCTCTCGCATATTTTTCACGCCGCGGAGAGAGGGGCTGCAGCAGAGAGACGCCTCTTGACTGACTGCCGAGTACCCATCGTCGCAGCCTCGCATCCACGATTAAACATGCCCAATAAGTTTTGACAGCAGACGTCCTCCCTGGCCTTTCTAATACTTTCAAATTAATTTGCTGATCGCTTCTCTGCTTGGGCCCGACTGTACATCCATATGATGTCCCCCTAAGGCGCTTTTGTTTTTTTTTTTTTGTTTGTTTTGTTTTGTTTTGTTTTTTTATTATTCCGCAGTTATCGCGGATGACTATAATCTCCTGAATGGAGCACACTAAATGGCGCTCACAAACGATTAGACCCCGGTGAAGGGCATTTGTTTGTTGCCTTTAACTAATCATATAGTTTCACTCCGTTAGTGGGGAGAATATGATTGGGATATTTTGTAGGCATTACAACATCAGCATGCTATGCGTAATCCCAGTGAAATCAACTTTCTTTGTCCAGAAAAAAAATAACGCAGCAGTCGGCATTTCTTTTAAACCAAAAGCTATTATTATTGTAGGGTAGTAGGCTAATATAGCGTAAAGAGTATGTGAGAAATATTTAATTCATGATTTTGAAGGGATGCAAAATAACAAAGACAAACAGATGAACCGCTGAAGGTAATTGCCCGTTTTACACCTTAAGAGCCCCAAATTATCTTTGCACCGTTTAATCTTCTCTGTGAAATATGTTTGTTTAATTTTTTTATGTTTTATTTACTCCAAGAGACATTTGTATCAATCACTGAGATAATCATAACCTATAATAACCTACAAAATCAAATGGAATTGGATCACATCACCAAAATAACTTGTGAAACTGGCGCTAAAGTTAATGTGTACAATAAATAAAACGGTACAATACCTACAAAATAAAACATATTACACAAAGTTAAATAGGGAGAGCGCAGAAGTCTCTTACCTGAAGATATTTCCACCATTCCAGGATATCTATAGGCGTCATGCCATTAAATCTAAACGTTAAAAAAACTCACAGTATTACATCACTGCAGCAATAATATGTCTTTCGATGCATAGCGCATAGTGAAAAAGCCAATTTTCCATCTCGGCGCTGAGAAATGTGGATCCATGTGAGCGACTGGGTGATCTCCTGGCCCTGCTTGTGGATGTGCGCACTTTGAAGTCCGTGGCCTCACCTCGCAGGTGTTGATCAGTGGGATTTCACCAAAGCCTCTACCGTCGAAGCGCCTTCCCGCTCGCTAAAATGTACCAAGGGAAAACACGGGCGATCCTCCTTGCACTGGGCTCTTACAATATCGTATTTTATGCATCGTCCCTTTAATAAGCGCCGACAACATCCGCGACCTGCTCCAATCTTGCCGGCTAGAGAGACCAAACTTTTCCCCCTCCTCTCTTTGCCTCCCCTAATCCCGAGCTTTACGAGCTCAGCATTAAGAAAATTCGACTGCAATTTGGGATTAGACAAAATACTCTTATTACAAAAGGTTCCTGCAACTTGATAGCTTGATACTTGTTCTGGGGTTTATCACAGCGCCTTAACCACGTCAGAGCTTTTTAAAAACATGAAATCTTGGGAATTGTCAGAATAATGCTGCTCTTTTGTGTTTTAAAGACACGCTTTGTTAAGGACTCGTGCAGAATTTTACTGTGGAAATGATTATTTGAGTACATGAAGAATCCACTCTCTTAACATTTTATGGGGATGGGCCTGTCCTGTCAATTTCTATTTTTTTTATTTCTTTTTGAGTTTGCAAAACGTTTGATATGTGCATTATGCGCTATTGTGCAGGTGCAGGCCTCCGCACAACTTCCAATAACTTTTTCTTTACTTTTTAGCCACGAATGGCATTGCAGAGGCATCTCTGTTCATCCTAAGAGCACTTTTGTCAATGACTTTAGAGATGTATAGAGGAACGTGTAAATCCGGTCTTTGATTGGGTGGCCTATATAGTAAAAATGTAATTTCGTTCCTCCGGCGGTCACTTGCTTTGAACATTAGCTCGCTTTCAGCTCAGGCCTCAATTAGAATGAGTTGATTTTGTGAGATCAACAAAGAGAGCGAGCGAAGCCTTATTAAGGTCCTCAGAGCATCTCACCGACCCTTTGAGAAACAGTTAAGGAAACAGTGCGCCCTCCATGATATTCTGTTACCGTATTTTATTGCCATTTCTTTGGGAAAGTGAGGCTTGAAAGGTGCTTTCTTTGATTTCGAGGCGCCGATTCTCTTCGCGTTGGTTTCATTTATTTTCTGGAACGACTGAGTTTTTCTCCAGTTCTTTTCACATCTCCTCTCTGCGTGGTAAAGGACTCTGTCCCTATTAAACTTTACGCCGACTATTCTGAAATGTAATTCTAAGTGGGGATTAGACCCCCATTAATATTCATGAGATTGGAATACAATAAAAAAAAGAAAATAGATAAAAATGGATAAATTAAACTTTCTAGCAGGCCATCTACTATCGTTTGACATCGTCGAATATGACAGATGTAGACTCTTTTATTTCAGTTTATAAGCCTTAGCTTACCTAACAAAAATATAAGGAGGAAATCATCGCCAAAGTTGCATGAGCACTGACCACTATTCCGATTAACGTCACACATTCTGCAGGCCTACCAAAACTCTACGCAGATTAGACACACTGACTTAGGCCACTTTTAAAATACTTTAGTCTGCTATGGCATTACAACACTGAAATAGGTTCACCCACCACTGTTAAGACTTAGCTGATCACAGTCGGTGCACCAATGACAAATCCGTCGATATTTAAACGTCTAACGTTATGGCACAGTCCGGCTATTTATTAGTAGTTCTAATACTGAAACTATTACGTTTTGCTCGAGATTGGCTATCCGTGAGTGGTCTGCGCTGTTTTGACCGATCGTAAGTATCTCAAATGGTAGGCTACAGCTATAGGCCTACAGTAGACTACGATGCCATTACCTTTTCATTTCCACTAGTTTTCCACAAAGCCTCTGTTTAAATCACGTAGATGATGGCAGAACCACACTACTTTTTTATTGGCTGCACACAGTCCGAAACATTCATCTGAATTAATCATTACCATTTTAACCAACTCATAAATATGTTCTTAGTGCTTTTCGTTTTAGTTCAACATTATGCGTGTTCGTTGTTGATGACCCAAGACGGCTTATAAATCCATGATCATTTTGAAATGCTTGTTAGTTTTCAGTATTCTGTTCTTTTGAAAAATCTCTCCGACCATGCAGGTTTGTGTTGTCCTCAGTCAAACTGTGGTGGGAATGTTTTGCTTCTGCGCACCCGGAATGGCTATTTCTGCTGTCTGTCAAACGGAGGAGGAGAGAGGATTGGCTCCAATGGGCGGATCTGCAGATGTCCTACGCTCATAGAGGGGCAGGATAGGCAGTAGGTGATCGATCTCCATCCGTCTACATTTGCAATCACCTTAACACAGTGACAGACACAACCGACCAGCCAAAGCAAATGAGTTTTATTTGGTTTTAAACCCCGGAAACATTAGCTGACTAGGCTAAAGCAGAGACAGACAACGACTGAGCACGTGCGTCATATCAACAAATTTTGCATGCGCGCATTTTAACGCCTGTTCCAGAGTTCTCCTGTTTATTTGAGTTCAAGCTACTGAAGTTCTCCGGTGTTGCTGTCGTCCTTCCTCCATTGGTGGATATTTTTTAAGCCTTTTGATCAGCCTTCACCTGGCGAGAAAAGGAGGGTACGGAGGGAGATAAACAGGTAAGAAAATATTTTAAATGCTTCTGAGTCGTTTCAAATGTTCAGGTTTGCTTGCATTATTTAGTTCGAGCTGACTTGCGTTCAAAGACGGAAATCGGAATCCAGTCTACAGTGCATGCATGGCGATAAGCCATACTCTCGGGAGGAAGCTTTGACCGTTTTGTTACTCCATATAAACTTGACCCATAAGTTTGAAAATTGCATTTAATGTTGCTTCTTCGTTTTGTAATAGCTGAAAATACGGATAGCCCGCAGTGTGTTTTGTCGTTATTAGTTGTTTCAGAACACTTCAGAATACATTAAATAAAACGACAAAACTGTGGAAATTAAGGCCTACAGCTTATGTATTTATTTTATTTTGTAAACCGCTATTGGACACCAATTGCCATTAAGAACGCCTACACTAGAGGATAATTGGAGAGGCGTGTTTGGGTTTTAATTTATTTTACTGATAAGGCCACTGCTTAAACGTTTTCCCTAGAGGTCTAATCTAAATTGCAATTGAGCTCATTTGCATTGAGATCTCTCGCTTTTTAAATCGGTCTTACAGCTGGAAATGTAGTTCAGGAGATGTCCGAATACACACTCAAGACCTGGTTTGGGTTTCTCAGCAAGGGGCAAATGATTGTACCCGCAGAAGAGTCGCGAAGTTTCCGCCCATTAACAAAATAATTTGATTTATTAGTTTTTGTCTGAACTTAAAATCCAGTTAAATTAAAGGCTTCAAATATTTTGTTTCACACTCCATACAAACATAATATTTGTTGCCGTAGATCACAAGTTAGAGCTAAATATTTGATTTGGTTTGTTTTGATTAAAGGCCTAGCAACTTAATGAGCTCGGTAAAGTTAAATCTAACACCAGACAGACTAAAGTAAAATTCTGATCATTCCTGCTGTGGTCAATTCTATTAATGTGACTGCAGAAATGTAGAAAATATAGGCTACCTGCGGCACTGTAAGGCCTCACTTAAATTCAGTTAAATAAGCTTTGCCTAAATGGTAGCTCCAAAAAAAAAAACATCAAAAAACGACATTAAACTATTATAATGTTTATAATTTTAATTTGCAGTGTTAAATGGTGTCCTTGTTTCTTTTAATAAATAGGCTATATAAAATAGAAGCTCACAATTCCGACGGGCTTTACGCATCTGAAATTTCTGGAGATCACAGTCTACTCAACATAAGTAGCCTACGTTATCAGATATTATTATTGGAAGTTATATTTGCTCTAAAAAATATCCTCAAACAAGAACATGACTATAATATGATATCCATCTCAGTTATCCATCTCTGATTTTGTTATTTATCCAGGATTGATATCTCAGTTATCCAAGAGTGATTTTGGTTAGCCCTATTTAAATAGTAGGCTATAGAGTGTTGCTGTGAATTGTAATTTCGTTTACACCATTGATTTTAATTGTAACTTGACTATTAAAATATTTTGTGAACTGAATATAAATAGTTTGTGTTCACTTTGGGAATTGAATTTGTAAACAGTTTTTTGTAGCCTATAGTTTTGGCTTATAATTCTCAAAAGAACTTTTAAGTCAAGAAACTGCATGCGGAGTAGCCTAGCCTACTTGACACACAACTTCTCCATTCATTTGCACCCTTATTTACTTAGGTTTGTCGCATATTAGGCTGCTTTATCGTTCGTGTGCAAATAATGGCTTTTCTCAATTTTAGTGGCTTTACTTGGGACGTTTTCTCCGGCAAGCTGCAACATCGGGGCAAATCGAACTATTGGCAAGATCTGGGGGGACCCGTGACTGCCTCTAGCATGATGTCATACCTCAAACAGCCCCCCTACGCCATGAACGGCCTGGGGCTGAGCGGAGCCGCAATGGACCTGCTCCATCCGTCTGTGGGTTACCCAGGTGAGTCATCGCGAGCCGTCAAAGTCGAACTCCACTTTGGATATATAAGCGTGCACTGCTTGAACTCGTCACAGTCTAGATTACAACGCCACAAAAACCTATTAGCCCAATGGCCTACGCTATATTTTCTTGAAGTGGGTCTAAAATCATTCCACCGAAATTTCCA
>JAUCNH010000035.1:12647955-12659746 GCA_032353275.1 Sardinella hualiensis | reverse complement strand
ACAGCTATTAAATATATATAAAGACAAAAGTGGCACAATCTTTCAACTAACGTTACATAGGCTAAACATCGGTAACATTGAACTACTGCAACATCTTAGGTTTACAAGTCTCATCCACGTTTTTGCAGAGGTCAACGTTTCACTGCCAGGTTAAGGCAGTTTGTTTTTTCTAAATTAAAAGCACTCCACAGAATCAGAGCCCGTTTCTCTGACAGAATTCATTGTTGGTTGCTTAACTTGTCATAGAAATACTTTCATTTTAAATAGATATATTTGTGTAACTGTTACAGATGTTGAGCGTATGAATAGGGGTTTTCCATGAAATTAGGGAAAATTCTCAATTTTCCGAAGGTTTTTACTTTGAAACTTCCTGCTCTGAGTTGCAAAAAAAGAACACTGCCTCCTATGTGTGCGGATGAGGAATTGGCAGGAATTTCTTTTTCCTCTATATTTTGTAGTGTGATGGAATTTTTATTGACCGTAAATTTAAAATGTAAAGCGCCCCAAAGTGCGTATGTCCGACACAGACAAGTATATAAGTGTCTCTGGACAAGTCGTGCGAAAGGGATAATCACACGTGACCACAGTCTGGTTTCTATGGTTACAGCGTCGCGAAGTGACACTTCACGTCTGGAAATCAAGGGGTGAAGAACTTCCTTGCGCCAAAGATGGATAACTGTGACTTAGAGAAACTTTCGTGCTCTGTTGGGAAACTGGAACCGCAATTCAAACCAGACATAACATCTTATAAGATAACGGTTGAGAGCAAAGTAAGTAAAGTGACTCTGGACCTCTTGACAAGTGATTGCGGAGCCTCCTACAAAATTGTGAGTGATTCTCTCATCCTTGAACTCCATGAACATCCATAAACTATCATCCTCTACCAAGCAAACACTGTTCTTTGTGGTGATGCATTGCTATTATGTCAACAGTTTTATTTGATTTGTTCATAGCTGTTTGGGGACGGCTCTAAGACAATCAAATTGAATGATGGGTTGAACGTCGTTGCAATTGAAGTTGTGGCTGAAGATGGTACGGCGAAGAAATATTGCATTGAGATCACCAAGTTATCTGCCAGCTCAGCCAAACTGTGCGATTTGGCAATAGAGGGGAATTTTAAACTACATCCGGAATTTTCTGCCAGCGTTTATGAATATTCAAGTAAGTAGCTGACTATGGCCATATAAAAGGTGCTAGACTATCCTAGCTCAGCTGTCTAATGTCTCTCCACCTTTTAGGTTCTGTCCCGGCTGAATACACATTGGCTGTCATACAGCCAAAGCTACCAGATCAGAATATGCAAGTTTCAGTAAATGGAGAGGATAGCTCAAAAGCTGTTCTGTTGAATGTCGGCGATACTGTGGTTGCAATTAAAGTTTCATCGGCAGATGGCACCAATTCTCAAGTAGGACATCACAGGCTGATAGCCTACAATGTCTAAAGTCAATGTCTTTTTAAATATGCTGTGCAATTTTCTCAAATGATAAGTTGTGTTATGTCATTTTGTATTTATTGCTTATTGTTCAGTTACTGTACACTCATTTTGATCTTGTCAATTCGGCTTCAGGTGTATTCAGTTGTCATCAGTAGAGAGCAGATACCAGTCGCTGTCAGCTTCTGCAATGTGAAAGATGAAATTAAGTATGAATGTCCAGTTTCACTGACAGCTTTATACAGGCCTGTCTCTATAAATCAAAGGTAGGACACAAGGCTATGTCATTTAGACCTAACCTCTTATCTGTAAACACTGAATAGCATATTTCTAAAATAACCAACTTGTGCCTATCTATATTATGATGTGCCCCTCTGTAGTGACCCAAAACACATCTTCTCAGCTCCTTACATTGACATGTTGACTCGGAGGTCAAAGGTCGATCCTCTCAGTGAATCCCCATTGGGTGAAGGTTGGAAAGTGGCAGAGATGGATCTTGACAAGAGGATGTCTGATGCGTCTGTCAAGTGTTTCTTTGCTCATTGTGGTAGGCTGGTTATCTGGAAGAAAAAAAAGACTAAAGCAAATCTTGATGTCTATTCATTCGCATATCATTGCACACTAATTCTGCAGAGTTGCATATTGTGATACATTATGTGAAGATCAGAGAAATTGTCTCAGATGTTTAAAAGCAAAGGACAGGCATACAAAGAGGAGGAATGCTAAACAATAGAAATTGTAGTGAAAATGTTCTGACTTTGACTTTAGAATATTCTGAAATGGAAAGACATGAAGCAATCTTTACTATACAGACAGTTCAATAGCCTACATACTGTAGTCATATTTTTCATCAGAAAGTATGCATTAGCTCACTAAATTGTGCATATTTCACACATTTGTTGTTTTAGTTATTTTAGTCACTATGCCATTTCGAATCAGCTAAAAGTTGTTTATGTCTGTTAGTTCTGCATAATCAGTTTGTGCTCAAGACTATTACTGTATCTCTCACCAAAGGATGTGATAGCACCATCAAACTGGCTGAGGTGGTGTCTCACGCCAAGGACTGTCCACACAAGCCTCCAGCAGACCTTGACACAAAGGTCAGCAATGAAATATTCAGGAGGGTTGCTCCTGTTGTGCCAAAATCAAAGTCATTGATTTGGGTTTCTCTCATGGTTAATTCATCCTTCACTGTGACTGCGCACTTCATTGACCTGGGGGTCGCACACTGTCCGTCTATCTTTGATTATTGACTCGTACGGTTACACGGAATACTGTAGCCCATTCCACTGACTGATTCCATTCTTTTTTTCCCAACAGGAAGTTACTGAAACCCACTGGTACAAAGCATATTTCGAATCCACAAATAATCTTGAAATTGAGACAAAGCATACTTCAGAGGTATAGTTTTATGACTCTTTTCGCTCAGAAACCATGATGTATATGAATGTAAATGATCTGGTCACCATTTGGGATATAAACATCAGTGCTCATCACATTTGGTCCCGTAGATGCGGAACTGGGAGAAAAGGCTGCAAAAAGCTGTGGGCAAGGACAGCGTGGAAGATCTCTGTGCCCATGCTGAGGGACAGTTAAATCTTTACAGACAGCGTCTTCCAAAGCCAGGCAGGTGCAGAGGGACTGAATCTCAGCTGATGTGACTATCCCACTCCCACCTTTAAAATAGATGAAGAGGGTTTTTAAGTACAAACTGACTCTATTGTGGCCACATGCACTCTAGTTGCCCTGATCGTTTTCTTCGCCTCTTGCACGCTTGATCAGTCTAATTCACGCTTCCAAGAAATGACATCAAAGCAGGCTCTTTAAAGGATTTAAACGGATTTAGTCACGATGAAATATTATCTTAATTCACGGACCTGCAAGGGGAGAATTTAATACAGGTTTAAAAGTTTTGGGGAGGATCATCCTCTGTTAGCTGAGATGGACTTGTATGAGGATCAACCGGTATTGTCGCCTCGTTTCATTAGATTTATGTGATTCACATAAAGTCACATTAAGTGCAGGATTTAAAGTGCAGATGTCAGACAGATAAATAGATTTTCATGGCAACCACTATTTTTTATGGCTTGCATGTACACAGAAATGAATCCTTTAGATTTAGGAGAAAATATGGGATGCTGTTTTTATGATACCTTTCCCCAGTGGAGCCTTTCCTCTTGGAAAAAAAAGGATTTGATATTTATGGCGAATGACAGAGGGATTTTTACTTGCATATTCAATTCTAACTCAGTTAATATTTCATGCAAAAAAAGATGTGTGAAATAATTCATAACTGTTACCATGGTGCAACAGAATCATATTTTGTGTATTCATGTGCCCCCTCTCTCTCTCTCTCTCTCTCTCTTTCTCTCTATCTCTCTCTTTGCCTCCCTGTTTGTGTGTGGTATAGGTGACATGATGCAGTATGCTGAAGGACAGTCACCCTTGGACTTTCTTGAGCAGGCTGCCATCCACTATGCATCTGCTATCAAACTTAAGCCGAGGGATTCTAAACTGCACTGTTTGCTTGGGAAAACTCTGGAAGAATATCACTATGCCGAGGAAATGTATGGTCTTAAAAAGAAGGTATCTGATATTCATTGCACCTACCCTGTTACAGATTGGGACATAATTACAACTGCTGTTCTTCAGTCTCCGGTGTAGAGACATTCAATATTCATGAGTGTTTAGCTGTTCTTATGTAACAAGCAAACCAGAGATCTAACATACTTGTTCTTTAAAGCAACATAAAGAGTATCTTATTACATAGGGTAATATAATAAACCCACAGCAGTTTAGCAAAGTGGTGCTTTCAAGAGCTTCTCCTCATGTCAGCTGTGAATGCAGTGATAGTCAGCATGCACAACATTACAAAGCAGACACAAGGCAGGTATCTGCATGCAGTGTTACAAAGGAAGGCGCAGCATTGATAAAGAGTGCACAATACTGCAGAGGTGAAAGCAGACTTGGTCTGTGCTTCCATAAAAAGCGTAGAGCTGAAAGGCAGCAGGCTTGAATTTAGACGGCAGGACATTGCTGATAGCAGTCCTGTCCTCTCACCCGTCAGGACACCGGTGACGCCCAGGAGCTTGGCACAGCCAAGACCGCAGGGAGGCTGGATGAGATCTTGGCTGTGTGCAAACTCCATGGCTTCACGGGAACACCCACGCTCGAGAACCAGCTCAAAGCTCTGGACACAGAGTTCCATCAGCTCAAGGAACAGGGCCAGGCCACCAAAGCTGAATACATACAGACTCTCTACCTCTGGCTCTCCAAAAAGGCCAAAAAGGTAAATGCTACAACACTAGCCAGATTCAATCAGTTACAGGTACATACTGTAGAGTATTGTTGTAGATTTATTCTCCACTTGTAGCAGATCACAATTTAAGAAAATTTGCTGAGACTGCTGTCCTTACAAATATCCTTAGCAGTACTCCAACTCACAGTAAACCATTTGAGTGTAGCACATAAATAAATAAATAAATAAATAAATATTACACGTAGTGCTATAGTGATACCAGTTTTAAGACATAATTTAGAGTTACGTTGGAACTTATCCACATAGTGCAACCTGATAAAATGTAGTCTCCTAAACTCTGACATAAGGCCAAAGACTTAAGCTAAGAAGGAACTCACAATCTCTCTCTGTCTCAGTTTATTTTGCACCTGTTCTGAACTCTGTTACTGCTAAGAAATGAATTGCATGGCATAACAACAAGCGTGTGCTGACAGGACGGCCAGTCCAGCCTTGCGGACGAGGAGAGCTGGCTGCACCGGGCCTTCCTCAAGTACCTGGACGCCTGGTCCCTGAGCCAGGACAGCTGGGAGCACAACCTGCACGCGGGGCGCCTGCTCCTGCTCCAGGGAAAGAGCCGCGAGGCCCTGCAGCATCTCCAGACGGCCCTGGCGCTCCGGCCGTCCCAGCCAGCCCTCAGGTGACCCTGACGCAACTGAGCTGAGCTCAGTGGGGATAAGGCTGGGATAAGGTTCAGGGCATTGTTTTTAGGGCTTCAAGTTTGGAGTGGGGTTTCTTGACAGCTCACCTTTCTTGCAGATGTAGCTTCACGCACCACTGAATAGATTCACTGCCGTGCAAACAGACGAAGGCTGCTTCTTTTTTTTTTTCCAAAAGTTCATTGTCTCCCTCACATTGTAACTGTGGTCAACCACTGGAAAATCCGGGAAGATTTACGTCTTAATTGTTGCAGTTAGCACCTTCAGCTGACAGCAGTGTGTCAGTGATACAATGTATAGTGTTACAGGATGATGACATTAAGGTGGGCTAAAATTTCTGCTTTGTGGAGTCCTTGGTTGACCATGCTGCCTAATCTTAAGGCCATTTGTTCCGGAAGGTTCTATACAGGCATGTCTCTGCTCCAGCAAGAGGGAAACTCAGAGACACAAGAGAAAGAGGCGGCCCTGTACCTTCAGCAGGGGCTGGAGTATGTCATGGCCCGTGCCTTAACGCCATCAGAATATGACAGGTAGCGTCTTATGTGTATACACGTGTGTGTGTGTGTGTGTGTGTGTGTGTGTGTGTGTACAGTATGTGTGTGTGTGTGTGTGTGTGTGTGTGCATAAATATGTATGTGTGACGGACACATCTGAAGTATGTGAAGTATCATATTTCTTCACATCTCTATTGCAGAAGACATTATGCACTGTTCCTGCTCCTTTCCCTCACAGAGGAGAGAAGCTAGACCACACAGACCCTCTGTCCACTGTCAATGTGCAGTTCCTCCGGGGATGCTACAGCCTGGGTAACCTGCTAGGCCGAAATCCCCCTTCAGGGAAGTCAATGACTGCAGAGCAGGTCTATCACATGTGAGTTCACCATAAAACAGTAAAACAGTCTGACAAATCATTGTTCTGTCCTTTGATTATCCTAACTAAAAAAAAGGAACAATTCTCTGAACCCCTGCCTCCTCCCTTATCTTTCCGGTGTCCGTTTCCCAAAAGCATAGTTTCTTGCCACTTAGCAACTAAGCAATGAGAAATTGCTTACTTGGTTATCAACTATGCTTTTGGGAAACAGACCCTCGATCTGCTCTGTTGCGTTCTGCCCTCAGAGTGGTCTCCCTGGCCGTGCAGGGCGTGGCCCGATGCGTGTGTCGCGGAGAGGTGGCCCAGCAGCTGGAGTGGGTCCTGCTAGATGGCCACTTCGCCCTGCTCCAGAGCCTCCTCCAGCAGCAGCCTGGACCAGGGAAACAGGCCTGGATCGCCCAGCGCTGCCAGGCACTTAGCGCCCTCATCCGCCTCACCTCCATCTCCCCCTGCAGAGAGCTGCTGGACATGCAGGAAAAGGTGACCTCCACTAAGTTTGCATTCTACTGTATCTATTCAAGCATCCAGAACCAGATTAAGATATTCCATAGGCTTAGTTTTCATACTTGGTCATACCATTTCATATTCCATTGAGTGAAAGAGAATTAAATTGAATATCTCCTTTAAAATGATAACAAACGATTAGCCAAAGATTAGGCATATGTTTGAAATTTAAATCAATGTGGTTTTGTGCAATCCTCAGGAATTGTCACGTCTTAAGAAAAAGAGCAGTCAACGGCGAGTCAACTATTTGTTTTTTTTATTGCAAATAGAAACATGTTGGGTTTGTGTCAGGTCTGTCAGGTGGGGGTTGTGACTGTTCCCCGCAGCAGCCATGCGCTGTGTCTGCTCGGCGTGACCCAGCTGGCCCAGTTCGACAGTGAGCCAGAGTCTGAGCGCGGAAAGGAGGCCTTGGCAGACGCCTGCCTGAGCTTCCAGGCCAGTATGGAGTTGGAAGGGTCCACTCAGGCTGGAGAGGCTCCCGAGAAGCTAACAAGTAAGATGGGACGATGCTTCAGAGGGTCATTGTGAATCAGACGCGGAATTAGGTTGTGTTTCTAGTAAATGTTTCCATGCAATCTCATAAGTTAGCAGAGAGTCAAGTAACTACATCTGCTAGTACTTGTAGGTTAGGGATAAATAACCATAATTAATTGAAAGATTTCCCAGTTATAAGGAATGGTGAATGCTAATAGCAATATATATATATTTTTTTACAAATACAAGAGGTTTGATAAATTTACCTCCAGCTGTTATGAATGTACTTTGTATGAAATTATAGCACACAGCACAACTTTGGGAATTTGGCTTAAATGTTAAAAAGGAAGGATATGAAAATGCAGAAGTGTACATGTTCAAGTGTGGAATAGCTTTTGAAGGAATATGTCCAAGTATAATCCTCTTAAAAAGACCATACTAAACCACCAAAATTTCAACCACTTGTCCTCAGACTTGCACTCAGTCATGCCTGGTCCGTCGAGAATAAAACTCACCCGGAGCAAAGGATTAGAAAATCATGCTTCATGCTGCTTTTTTATTTTATTTTTTTCTTGCTAAACCGTCCGAATGTATATTCCATCTGCGGGCTTGGCCTGCCCCGCTACCGCCCGCTTGAGTGCTTTCAAAGAACCTATTATAAATCCCTGCAGTCAGTGTTAGATGCCATGAGAGAAGCGGTCGTGTCCTGGGTTTCGGCTGAGTGGTTCCCTCTGTCACTTCCCCAGAGCAGGCGTGGTGGCAGGAGCGACTGGCTCAGAGGGCGAGAGCTGCTAAGGAGACTGCCAGCAAATCCACAGGAGCACCGGGGCCATCTGAAGCAGGGGCTGCTGGGAAGGCGGCTGGGCGTGGGAGGGGAACCCCGGGCAGAGGGGGGGCCGTGGCGGCCGCCGCCAAGTCGGGTGCCGCCGCCCGAGGCGGCAAAGCCACGCCTGCTGCCAAAGCGGCACCGCCAGCAGCCAGGTGACTCTTCGACGCGCTGTTCTTTTTACGGCCCTAGAGTCGCAAGCTTCCTTATGTTTTTCTGTCTATTTTTAAAGGCTACATGTGATATGATGAGTTTCATGTCAAATGTGCAATCTGTGTGGTTTTATTTATAACCAGAGGACGGGCTGGAGGGGCTCCTCCTGCCAAAGCTGACGGAGGGGCAAAGGCTCCAGGAAAACCCTCCTCCAAAACACAGCTCTCTCCCAGCAAGTCCAAACAGGAGTGCAGCAGTCCTCAGGCTAAAGCAGAAGGTGACATAGTCACATCGCTCAAGGCCATTGCTCTAAAGAGTTGAGATATGCTGTATGTGTATGACACAGTATGTGCAGTATATTGTATATAGGCTAATATTGATATAGAATGTACTGTATATTTTTTATTCATTTAGTAAATAATGTATTCTTGTTTGTTAAGCACCAAATAACAAGCAACATTTACAGTATATCATGCCTCTCTCAAAACTTAAGGTCACTTTACGTATTTTACAAAACACACCACACACACACACACACAGACACACACACATACACACACAATCCATGTATTTGTTGAGTTCAGATATCACATGATAGTGTCATCATAGTGTCAAGTATGTCGTTTTGACAGTTGCCGAGTCTCCATCATCGAACACAAGGCTAGCTGGCCCTGCTGTTATAAACCCTAAGAGCCATGCCCCTCGCTTGGGACTGGCCAGAGCTCTCTCCCGCTCTGCAGACACCCAGCAGGAGGCTGGTAGCCTGTACCAGGAGGTCATCTCCATGGCGCCAGAGGTGAGCGTGTTTGGCCTTGGTACAATAGCCATCACATAGCCCACCATCAGTTGTTCAAGTACGAGAATGTACAGTAACTGCTTTCAAGTAATAGGAAGTTGAAAATTATAATCTAGGGAAGGTCTTATTTAAATGTGTATTATGGTAGTATTAGAATATTTTTAATTAAAAAAAAAAAAAAAGCTTTTGTGCTGTGTGGAGGTTTTGATCTGAGCTCTCTCACTCATCCTTCAGGTCCACGATGCCTACATTGAGCTGGCTGATTTACTGGTGAAGACAGACCCACTGGCTGCTGTGGACGTCTACAGCCGTTTTCCGCTCAGGCCTGTTGTTGAGCAAACATTTGATGATGCCTTCATCACAGGAGAGATAGTTCGCATCCTGATGAAGCAGGAGATGTTTGACCACCCTTTACTGGGTCCTAACCTCATTGCCTATGGGAAAGTCATGGGTCTAGGTGAGTCTCCATCAAAATCACGTTAGGAAGAGGTGGCAGTTAAAACATGCATTTTAAGAATGTGTGAATGCATGTACTTTTAGAGCATATCTGTTCACTTGTTACTCAATTTCAATTAGTTTACAGAGAAAGGAACAGTCATTATAGTACACTTAGTCAGTGTTGAAATGGATCCATTTTTGTCTCCGTTAAAGGTTGTCTTGAAAAATATATTGATGTGCTGGAGGGAAGATTTAAGACAGACCTGTTGAAAAGTATGTATGCTGGGATCCATGACAAATCAGTGGATGACAAAGACCTTCAGGATTTTTTCCAGTTCAAGTGTTGGATATAATATGCTCAGCTCTTGCATGATTTCCAGTGGGTGTGATTATGTGTCTTCTTGACCCTGAGTGTTGTCAAATATTCTTTGATAAACTATGACTTTACCCATCATTGTAAGCAATATTTTATCAGAAATAAACAAACAGAATGAATTGCAAGCATTGTTGTTATGTAAAATAACATATATATTATATTTAATATATTTCCAGCAGTTGTAGCCTCTGTCAGTCAGCAAAAAATGCTCTGCAAAGTATCTAACATTTTACAAAATAAAAGGCAACCCAATGGACAGTATGGTAGAAGTAAAAATGACACATATTGCATTGGGCAGGGTTACCAAAAGAACATAGACACGTGTCCACATGCATTTGCTGAATAAAACAATACAAAACAGTCCTGGGGCACTTTGCTTCTCAAATTCTGTCGGCTCCAACCCATATTTGATGCCAACACAACTGAAACAGCCAAAGTACTGTATATTTGATGCGTCACACTGCATTAAGCATGTATGGGTGTGTATGTGTGTGCCTCAGATCACAGAAGGGCACAGGAAGTCCCTGTCTCACACACGATTAAGTTTGGTCACGATGAGGACACGAACGGACTGGTCAAAGGCACTGCACACACACAGACCCTGCTTGTCTGGGCTCCAGTCCAGGCTTGCGATTGGCTGAGTCGACAAGGTCACATTCTGCAGGAGGTTCACTGTGCCAGCCACGCCCATGTCAACCTCCTCAGAGTCCTTCTTGCGCCTTTCGGCCGGGTAATCACTGAAGGACAAATCACAGCATGAGATTTACAACAACAAAATTGAAAATAAATTCATGCCTACAGCAGCTTCTCTATTCATACTTTATAGAGCCTTTATAAGCCCCGTGGCTCTACATGGAGGAAAGCAAAGCACTTACTATTTCCATAAATGGAGATTTCCTGCTCCACCTGTCGTCATGAAGATGTCTCTGTTTTGCGGCAGATGCCTTACTTGCCAGACTGTTGATTTGTGGGCCTAAAATATGAAATGGAACACACATTTACAAATCCATTTCAGCTTATGTCACATGTTGTTTTCAACATAATGATTTTTTGACATGATTTGTCTGGCCAAGACAAATTTCTATTAGAGGAAAGGTTATACCCCATATTTTGGACCAAGATCGAAAGCTTGAAGAGGGAACATTTTCATTAGTTTTGGGGAGACAGCAGAGTAGCAAGGAAACCCTTCTCAGCCACACACCCTGCTTTTCCCCCTAAAACATAATTGAAGCAGCTTTGTGTGGTGGCCATTGATTGTTTCATAACAGCGTAAATATTTGAAGTGGACTGGTTTCTGGCATGCCAACACTGGACTAACCCAAGGTTTGATGTGAGTAAGGAGGCTTTTCACTGGGGGCACAGAGTCGCTCTCTTTCTTGTGACCCGGTGTCGTTTTTGGCACCGGCTCCCGTGGCCAGTGGCATGCCAAGTAAACACACTCACAAACTGTTCCAGCTGTGAAAATGTTAAAATGAGGGCTTTCCATGCTCCATGCAGCCGAATAGGAAAGTGAGAAATAACCTTTGACGTGTTTTCCGCGTGCCTCAGCCAAAATCGCCTCTCTATTAATTACCTTTTCAGAAACCGATGCAAAGCCTTTGGTGGGGTGCTGGGTCCTCAGGTCAAACACATGGAATTTTCCTTCCAGAGATGTTGCCACCAGTTTGTTCATGTTGATATCTTTCCTGTCAAACTCCACACAACATACCTGCCAGTTACAAAGAAAAACAACAATCAGGGGATGCTTTGATATTGTTGTTGCACTGTCAATATAGCCTAGCATCTAGACTAATATCATATTGGCAGAAATATTCACGCCTAGCTTTTGGTCTATTCACGGCCCAATTCTCCCATTCTCGCACGGTTAAGGCAAATCCTGGCCCGTCGCGAACTGCAACAGACCATTCAGAACGCTCTATCTGTGTAGCGAGTCATTGGGGCGGGCTTAGCACGATGACGAAAGGGCTG
>JAUCNH010000035.1:12540273-12550531 GCA_032353275.1 Sardinella hualiensis | reverse complement strand
AGTGTTGTATTATTAACAAGTAAAACGCACTGAACAACATGCGCATAAGGGAACCGTAGTAGAGGACACTCCGATCCAGCGTATACATGACAACTATTTTACTACCCGACGGATCCGGTCCACCTGTTTCAATCCGATTCAAATTTCAACCCGATTGGTGATTTTCATTCCGATCGTCTTGTTTACATAAAGGAATTCCGATAGGGCCTGAATCCGATCAGAAAGGGTGCATGTAAACGTGGCTAAAGAGTGTGAGAAATCAGATGCAACACAGCAAGGTTAAACACACAGCACATGTGACACTGCAAACAGAAGCCCTGCTCCCCTTTTTCTTTATGTAACGTTACATGAAGCGCTGGGTTAGGCAGGGAAATCAAAGGGAATGGTTTGACAAAGAACAAAGAAACAAACAAAACACAAATATCAACCTGCTAACCAGCGCCACTGATCGGAAGAGTAACCTTACACACGCTGATTCACCAATCAGCAACTACTCAGGCAGCTGGCTAGCAGGAGAAAAGCAAAATCAACAAAATCAAATTAAATCAACTAAGAGGAACAGCGATTGCCAACCACTTGTCCTCCCAAGGATAATGGCCAAACTCCCAAGCAGCCTCTATAAAAGACAAAAGCACATGTTACCAATATATCTATACAGGTTTACCGAACCTCCAATTAAAGAAATTCCCATTACCTGTGGTGGTCACAGTCTACACACACACGCCCCCTAGGATCAATACCCATCCACATCTGTTATTAAAACAAAACATTTTTAGAACATCTTTTAAAACACTCAAAACTTTCACCAGAGGCACCCCAAAGTAGGTCTACAAACATACCATCCTTTCAGGAGAAAGACCCACAGCCTCCTTCAGCTGGCTGCACCCACGTTCTATGGAGCCTTAACGCAGGTGCTGCAAATTAGTGGCCTCAAACTCTCCCTTCCCCCCAGATATAGGAAAGTGAGGTCCCCGACTGAGGGACATCTAGTGGCCAAACAGAGCACTTACAGTGCCCAACTGCCACATTCTGACCCCCCCAAATGAATCGGCGGCCCGACGATGCACTGTCAAAATACATCCCCTACTCATCACTTAAATGGCCCAACTCCTCCCCCACAGTGGGTACCACAGACACAGGGAGCCTGAAAGGATTTGAATGTTGACCCGCTGTACCTCGTCTAGAACGCCGCAAGACTGGTTCTGCTTCAAAAGGCTGGACTGCTTCTTCCTCTGAGTGCTGGCCGGCATCAACTTCAAGAAAACTTTCCTGGCTAGGCGACAGAGAGTGACAATCATCATCCATAGTGCCTAGTAACACTACCGGTGACTCTTCACCCTCCTCCTGTCCAGGTTCCGGGGCTGAGGGCTCTCCATCCCGCACCGGGCTAGTCTCCACTTCCAACGGCAACAGGGCAGCTCTCATCTCAGTCCGATGTACTTGTTTCATAGGGCCTTCCTGAGACACTGGTGCAACAGAATACACAACTCCCTGATCTTCAGGAGCAGAAGTGACTTTATACAGACAGGGGCTCCACACATCTTGTATTTTATTTCTCCCCAGAGAAGAATGGTTTTTCAAATATACAAGCTCACCTTCCTTAAATCCTTTGTCATTTACCCTGGTGGAATGCCTCTGATCCCGTCGTGACACCCTCTCCTGGATTCTCTCTCGCACTTGTGCATATGCCACCTGCAGTCGCTCCTGGTGCTCCTGCACCCAGGCCCCAGGAGCTTCTTCCCCTGGTCTGGTTATATTTCCTAACAAGAAGTCAACAGGCAATTTTGGTTCACACCCAAACATCAAAAAGTATGGAGTCATACCAGTTGCTTGATGAACTGTGGTATTATAGGCGTACACCAGCTGTGGGAGGTACTGGGGCCACCGTCTTTTCTTCTCAGGGGGTAGGGTGCGGAGCAGGTCATGCATCGTACGGTTAAACCTCTCACACTGCCCATTCCCCTGAGGATGATAAGCAGTGGTGCGGCTCTTCCTCATGCCATAAATCTGACATAGCTGCTGTATCAGATGGTTTTCAAAGCTCTTGCCCTGGTCGGAATGCAGTCGCACAGGCGCCCCATACACATTAAACCAGTGTCGCACTAGAACATCAGCCACGGTGCCCGCCTTCTGATCTCGGGTAGGGATAGCCTGTGTAAACTTGGAGAAGACATCTGTGAGCACAAGAACATTTTCTCGGCCATCACTGGCTGGATCAAGAACAGTGAAATCCATCGCCAGGATCTCATGCGGTCTAGTGGCATGTAGTGTGCCCAGATAGGTCCTTACCTTGGGCTGGACAGCTTTGGCCAAAATACATCGTGTACATTCTCTACACCATTTCTCCACGTCTCCCTGCATACCCGGCCAATAGCACCGCCTCTTCACCAGGTCTGCTGTTCTATCCACCCCCTGGTGGCCATGTGCATCATGTAGGCTGGATATGACCTCCTTGTGAAGACACTGGGGCAACAACAGTTGGAACACCTCCTGATGACCGTCTGGGGTGTAGATCCGCCGATACAGACATCCTTCTCTCTCCACCAAACGAGGCCATTGACGGGCAAGCTCTCTCACAGCTCGATGTACTCCCTCTAGCTCTTTAGGGTTCGGTGGATAGCCTCGCTTCCATGCTGCAGCGATGGGGCCAATGATGGAATCCAGGGCCTGCAAGGAAGACAGATCTGCCTGTGAACATCCTGGCAATGCAGATATTTCAGCTCCCATCACCTCAAGTTGTGCCTGTGGCGACTGCACCCATCTTTCCTGCAGACCTGGAGGAACTTCTGTCCCTGGAAAAGCATTTGCAATGACCTGCCGTGACAGACCATCCGCATTCCCATTAACACGCCCCGGGCGATACTTAATTGTGAAGTTGAATGAAGACAGTTGTGACAGCCATCTCTGCTCCAGGGCCCCCACTTTAGAAGTCTGCAAATGGCACAGAGGATTATTGTCGGTATACACAGTGAAGACATTCCCCAGCAAGTATTCTCGAAACTTTTCACATACAGCCCATTTCAGTGCAAGACATTCTAATTTCATGGAACTGTAGTTATCCATATTTCTCTCCCCTTTTCGCAGGCTACGGCTGGCATAAGCCACTGGACGTAGCCTACCCTCATGCTCTTGAGAGAGTACCGCTCCCAAGCCATGAAAGCTGGCATCTATCTCCAAGACAAATGGTTTCTGGAAATCTGCATAGGCCAAGACAGGTGTAGTAACAAGTTTCTCTTTCAGTAACTGAAAAGCCTCTTCACACCGGTCATCCCATAGGCTATTCAGAGGGGTATGGGGGGTCTTACCTTTCCGACGGGTGCCACACAGCTGGGCCACCAAGGCATGTAGAGGTGCTGCCAACTTTGCAAAGCCCTCCACGAATCTGCGATAATAACTCGCAAACCCGAGGAAGGCACGCAGCTCTGCTAGATGTTGAGGTCTTTTCCACTCTCGCACAGCAGCGACCTTATCAGGGTCTGTGGCAACACCGTCCTTGGAGACTACGTGTCCAAGATATTTGACCTGTTCTTGAAAAAAATGGCATTTACTCAGTTTCACTTTCAGCCCTTGTTGTTGAAGCCGAGAGAACACTTCGTCCAGCCTCTGCAGATGGTCAGGGACAGTATTAGAAAAAATTATGACATCATCAAGGTACAGTAATAACGATTGAAATCGTCTGTCACCAAATATGCGCTCCATGAGCCGCTGAAAAGATGCGGGCCCGTTACAAAGGCCAAATGGGAGTCGATTAAATTCAAACAGGCCAAAGGGGGTACAAAAGGCAGTCTTGGCTCGATCTCTCTCGACAACTTCCATTTGGTTATAGCCACTGGCCAAATCGATCGTAGAGAACCACTGGGCGCCAGTGAGGGCATCAAGAGACTCTTCGATCCTAGGGAGTGGGTAGGCATCTCTCCTGGTTTTGGCATTCAACTGTCTATAATCCACACACATCCGTAGCGTGCCATCTTTCTTCTGTACCAACACTATGGGGGATGAGTATGGGCTACTACTCTCCCTAATGACTTTGCTATTTAAAAGCTGTTGGATATGTGCCCTCACTGCCTCATATTGGGAAGGGGGGATGCGACGATAGGGCTGTCGGACAGGAGCCTCATCAATCAAGGGAATCTCATGCTGGACCAAACTAGAACACCCAAGATCCCCCTCGTGTCTGGCAAACAATGACTTGTACTTTTGAAATAGCTCTAGGGCCTGTTGTCTCTCAGGCTCGGAAAGGCCTGTTAACTCGGGGAATACTACCTGATGCTCCTCTGGGGCTATGTGCTCCACTGTCTGGGCAGATACATATGCGGTAAAAGTATCACTGGGGCAGAGCTCAAACTGTGGTCCTGTCTTAGTTAGTAAATTAGCTGTCTGAACAGTCCCTACCACTCTTCGAGGGGTCAACCATACATCCTCAATACCGACATTAGTGATAGGGGCATATACTAAGCCTTTCTCTGCATACACCAGGCATGGGGAAAGTAATAAACCCTCGGGAAGGGAGTTCTCCTCTGGTCCTAACGGTTCTAAAAGAAACTCAATAGGGTGTGTGGACGCCTGTGGACAAGTTACAGGAACCATGGTAAGTGTGCCAGCTGCAACCTTAACAGAACACTTTCCCTGCACCCTCACTTTATAGGCTCTGGAAGACTGCAGAATAGCTTCAGTTTTCTGACAACAGCGAAGGGCTCTCTTCCAAGCCGGCGCAGCCGATAACACCTGGGGGGTACAAAATAACTCTGACCCATACTTCTCAAACAGAGTTGCATAACAATTTTTGATTATATTCATACCCAAAACACCTGGTATTCTTGTCTTTTGCTCCTGCAAGGCAGATGCCGAATCCTTGACAACTAAAACACCACAGTTTGGAATACAAACATCACATACAGTAACATTCACATCAATATAACCCACACACGGAATATCCAACCCGTTGGCAGCCTTAAGGCCTAACCAGCCACACTCTTGAACCCTCCCCCCACACAGGCTCCCAAGATGTTGGTTAAAGAAACTCTCTGTAACTGTGGTGACCATTGAACCTGTGTCAAGTAAGCATGGAACATCAACATCAGCCATCTTTATCATTAAAACAGGGCAGGACCCGATTAGACTGCTAATTGGTTTATTCACATTTGACAATGAGCCATCAACCCCCACCTCCAGTGAGTGGCTCTGCACACTGGAGGGGTCTAGTTTCCCGACTGAGCATCAGCTGCCTCCGACATTGATGTCCTAAGGCCTGCGGGCTGGGTAGAAGCTGTACAATAACGTGCAATATGGCCACTCTTATTGCATTTAATACATATGGGCTGCCCATCTGGTGCTCGGCGAAACCTGGTGCGACGGCTAGGTCTAAATACTGCAGGGGAAGGGCCATCAGATCTTAGTGTCTTAATTACCAAATCTAATTGTGCTTGTTGTTTCATTATAATCTCTTTTAGCTCCGCCACTTCTGATTTGGTAACTGTATTCTCCTCACAGGTAAGAACAGCTTGAGCTTCACAAGTGTGTGTAGTTGAACGACCTGGTTTATTTTTATGAGGGAGACCCTCCTCTACCCACCGTATGGCCTCCTTTCGCACCTCTAATAAAGTGCATGCAGGCCTGTCTCTCACCAGCCTTTTAAGCTCTCGGCGAAGAGTGTAATCATTAACATTTTCACAAAACTGATCACGCAACACTGTTTCAGAATTGGGGACCGCATTTGCATTAGCTTTCTTTACTTTATCCATTAAATCTAATAGAGCATGGGAAAATTCTTCTAAGGATTCACCTTCTTTTTGCTTTCTGTCAAAAAAACTTTGTTGTAAAATCACATAAGATTGAGCAGGACTATACATTTCCCGTAAAACCTTAAATATCTCCTCAGCATCTTCCCTCACCATTCTTGGTCTAAATTTAATTTCAGCACGTGCTTCTCCATCAAGGTGATCATACACAAACATGGCTTTATCCCAATCAGTCATATGCCTCCCCCTAATACAGCTCTCTACTTCTTCCACCCAGTCTTCTACTGAAAGAGATGCAAGTGATGCTTTCCCTGAAAACCTGGGACATTTTCGCTCTCTTGGAAGATACACAGCTTGTAAAGTTCTTTGTCCTTGCATAGCAGCTTGTTGAGAAGAGCCAGCTTGGTTAGCGAGGTCAGCTGAGCTGGATTGATTACCTTGTTTCAGTCTTTCATTTTCAGTCCTTAGCCTCTCCACTTGCTGCCGCAGTTGTTCCAACTCCTCAGCCATGGCTTTTCCAAGGAGGATCCCGACTGAACACAGAGTAGATGCAGATTCTTTACTTTCCCGGTGAAGAAATCCTTCAAGACAACCGCTGTTCCCCTTTACAAACCCACACATAAAAAAAACAATATATGATCAAAACCATTCCCTCTCAATATTGCTCTCAAACACTCCTGCCGACTTACGCCAAATTGTAGCCCGACCAAAGGTTCTTAATCAAGACCCCAGGCAAGAATGATGGTTGAAAGTATAAAAAGATAATTTATTGTACATAGATTTCATACAAAAATGCTTGAGAGCACACACACTGAACAAAACTTCCCAATGCAGACTTCCCCCCAACCAACCCTGGGCTAGGTACCCGTTCTTAGTCCAAGAGAGCAAGGAGTTGCACAGCAAAATCTTGAAAACACCCCAACCAGACTAAGAGTGTGAGAAATCAGATGCAACACAGCAAAGTTAACCACACAGCACATGTGACACTGCAAACAGAAGCCCTGCTCCCCTTTTTCTTAAGTACATGAAGCGCTGGGTTAGGCAGGGAAATCAGAGGGAATGGTTTGACAAACAAACAAAAGAACAAACAAAGAAACAAACAAAACAACAATATCAACCTGCTAACCAGCGCCACTGATCTAAAGAGTACACTTACATGGGCTGATTCACCAATCAGCAACTACTCAGGCAGCTGGCTAGCAGGAGAAAAGAAACAAAATAAACCAATTCAAATGAAATCAACTAGAGGAACAGCGATTGCCAACCACTTGTCCTCCCAAGGATAATGGCCAAACTCCCAAGCAGCCTCTGTGGTGGTCACAGTCTACACAAACACACATGCCCCCTAGGATCAATACCCGTCCACACTATACTTATCAATTCATAACTAATGTTGATACCTCATCACCTTCACACGGTTTTCTGTCAAAAACACAACAACACTGCCTGTGCATTTGTCATTGATTGAAGGATGTGTTGTAACAGGAGTGAATGATGGTAGAGTCTGTCATCACAGGGTCTAATCAACCGTAAGCGTGGGACTGCAGAGTAGGGGATTTCTGTGAAGGTGAGCTGCTGTTGAAGTCTATTAAATAGGATGGAGGCAGTGTCTGTCTGTCTGTCTAACACAATGCCTACATGTGGGCCTGATGGATCCCATCCTAGATGCCCATCCAGTGAGGTGTCACCTTAGGGGGACGGAGCTGGCTCATGTTTCTCCTGCAGGATGAGACAGAGATGAGGATTAATTTGTCATCGGCTCCACCGAAGGACTTCACATCGTGGCACTGGAACCAGTGCCCATGTTCGCTCTTGTGCTAATACCTCGACACGCTCGCTAATCTCCTCGTGCAGTGACTTGCCGCAAGAAGGCAGGACCTCGCGGGCAAAAACAGGGCGTGCCAGCTCGGCTTCTGCCAAGGATAACACAGGAAGGGGGCAACGTGAACATCCCCCATGACCGCCCTCCCCCAACACCACCCCTGTCAACCCCAAACCTCCCCCTCCTCGCCAGCACGCACAACCAACTGGCAGCCAAGCCTGTCAGAGCTCATTATCCGTATTCTGGAACGTTGGAGATGCTTCATACCTGTTGATCGCGCAAAACAAGGCATCCTCCAACATGTCAGCTCCGCTGCCATGTTTACCCTCACTCACCCGCCATACCCTTTTGTTGCCATGGTCACCTTTTTCCCCTACCTGATCCCCCTCATTAGTTCCGCCATTTAAAGACAGTGGGGGGAAATCTAGATTGAGCACTCAGTGAGCCCTTATGTATAAAAACAGTTTACAAAGCTTCACATTGTGGAGATCAAACTGCTGTGCAAAAAAAAAAAAAAAAAAGTTTGGTTGCACGCTTGGCCCGGTAAACTGCTACTTCAGACTGTAATGATTAATGACTGAAGTGGATAATTGTATGGGCTTGTTGAAATCACGGCTATATTGTGTTGCTGAAATGTAAATTGCTGTGATTAATTCCTCTCTGTCTGCTCTGCTATGCTTACATAGGTACAAATATAGCCGTTTTGAGAGAGTTTTCGAAAAAGCGATACGCAAGGAAAATCACAGGATTGTTCTGAATCTCAGAAAAAAAAAACGAAGTACATTCTGTTTGTATTTTGATTGTTTTCTGTATTTACAATTAAGTGAATGTTTCAAAGAGCGTAGGAGAAATACAAGGCGTTTAATGGTGTAGCAAAGAAAACAATCATTTATGTCTTTCTATATCACAACATTTGGTGCACGTATGGAGTATGTCACTTGAATGAATGATTGCATTTAGAGGTGTTTGTACACATTTGTTCAAACACCGGCACATTGTTGCCGTTTCCCTCAGGGGATTCACTGTAAACTAGGTGCTCAGAGTTCTCCAGTTTCCCGAGTTGGAGAGGCTTGTTTTGTCTAAGGCGCTTTTTAGGAAGTCAAAACATGGCTCTACTATGAGTTTCTATCACACAAAAAAAAAGCCTTCTTGGACACAGCCTCGTGGCTGAATGTGGCCATGGCTCTCTCTTCTCTCATGTTACAGGTTATTTGTAAAGTTGGAGAGAAATCACTTTGGCAGATGTACACAGAAGTTCCAGATATCCCTACAGTGCTTTGCCAAGAATCACTGATAAGATTAGCATGTTAATGTTCAGCAATGCTGCTGCCATAGATGCATTTCTCTCATGAGATCTCTCTCTCTCGCTCGTCTCTCCCTCTTCTCTCTTTCTATCTATCTTTCTTTCTCACTGTGTATGTCTTTCTTTCTGGATGTATGTGTGTGTGTGTGTGTGTGTGTGTGTGTGTGTGTGTCTTTCTCTCGTATTCTCTGTTCTTGTCCTAATCTCCTTGCCATAGGTGTTTCTGAGCAGGTTGGCAAAATGAATGATAGAGTACTAATCAGCAAAATCAATTAGAAACGTGACCCAGAAATGGTTGGAGACAGAAGTAATTTCAGTGGATTCGCTCCTTTCCACGCAGCCCCTGGCGTAGGCAAGCCTGTGCTGAAGTCCTGTGGGGTTTGTGGACCAACGCGAGCCGTAATAGACCAGTGAGAGCCGGGGACTGAGGAACCACAGTTCCCCAGCTAAGAGTCCTAATTATTCAAGCCGACTAACCACAGAGGTTTAAGAGAAGAGAGAGAGAGAGAAAACACACACACACACACACACACACACACATATAATACTGTATATGTGAGTGACTTGGCTCAAAAGCACTGCATTGCTCCTACTTAATGTTTCCCTTCTCAGTCTTTGATGTCAAGCAGCACACAGTATGTTGCTTATTAGAAATGTACACATACAGAACATAGCAGAAAGTACATGTTGAAAAGGCAAATAACATCGTATGCATCGTATCGTATCGTATAACATTATCGCATGCAGTATTGTATTGTATCGGCTGTCACAGTATATCCTATATGTACAGTACATCTATCTCTCAGTGAGTTCCTACAATGTTAGAAGTTGGTTGTCTTTATCCAGCTGTTGGGGGCCTTCAACAGCCAAACTCTTTCTCTCTCTCTCTCTCTCTCTCTCTCTCTCTCTCTCTTGTACTCTGTCTCTTTCTCTCTCTGTTTGTCACTATCTGGAGTGTCACTGTTGGCTCACTGGCTGAGATGATAGCATTGCATAGCATATAGCATTGAGTTGTGTTGTCACCTTTCTTACTCTGCTACTGTCAGCTGCGACTCCAGTAGGTGGGGCCGGTGGGGCCTGTCAAGTCATACAGTACAGTACACTACTTAGCTAGCTGCCTTTGTTTATAGGCCTGTTTTGTTATTGCAGTGATTTAATCCATGGTTACCTCTGAGGGTCTAAATGTTTCAACTTAAGGCATGCGTGACAGGCCTTGGAACAGCATTACACATGCTCAATCAGACCTCTGGCACTGGTTCAAATTGGTGAACCTGAGTCTGTAAATACTAGAAAACCCTCAGGTCCCTCTAGCAAACCTCACACACACACACACACACACACATACACACACACACACACACACACACACACACACACACACACACACAAACACAC
>JAUCNH010000035.1:12202088-12213781 GCA_032353275.1 Sardinella hualiensis | reverse complement strand
TACCCATATCTAACTATACTTTTAGAGTATTTCAAGGCTTGATATTATATCCACTTTAAGGTTTGGGGATTTGTGTTACTGATGCTATTATGGCTTAAGTTTCCTGGGAAATTAGGACTGAAGAGGGCTCTGTTGTTCTGGCGGGAGTCCCCATATTTAGGCTACATAAAATGTTTTGATTCACTTCACCATCTAACACGGAAGATAACACTTTGATGTTAGGCCATTGATTAATTATAATAGTGTACATTGTAAACAAATAAGATTATTTTATTTAAGTAACAGATTTTACAGAAATACATGGCCACGCTACAGACTGCTGAAATAGTTTCCTCTATATCACAGCGATAGCAATAGTGTGGCAATCATTTGAATGGCGCCGGAATCTCTGTGCATGGGAGGGAGGGGAGGGGGGTACCAATTTGTCACGAAATTGTCACATTCGGAGCAAGGAAATAGGCTCTGTTGGGGGGCTACATCCATTCCCCGTCTCCACTCAGATGGACCCCTCCCTTATTGTTTTCTTGGGGGGATCAGTGACTGCAGCTTCAAAGCGACACAGATAAAGGCCGTAATTGGAAAGCAAAAGACACAGAGCCCTCCAAGTTAGAGATCACTGATAAGGGAAACATTCAACATGTCGCTGACAGCATTGTTGTAACTAAACGATCCTTTTAGTGCCATTGTCTCCTGGCCGTAGGATGTCACGCGGGTCAAAGGGATTTAAACACTTTGAGGAGTTGCACACAGTGAGAATAAACGCCTCAGTGCTTGGCTTGTCTCCAACAAACATGTCTTTTTGTCTTTTAATTTGGGCATGAGTCGCCCTGAAGTAATCAATCGCCAGTAAGGTATCATTTCAATGTCGGCATAACGATAACGACATTTCCCCTAGAAGTTTATGAATAAACCATTCTATTAATTCTTGAGTTAAACACGTCGTTGAGTCTGATCTCGCTTTCAGAATCCCATTTCATGCCGCCTATTTTCACGCTTTCTGACAGCTGACCGTAGACAGTAGTCCAAGGTACAAAAAAAGAAAGGATTTTTTTTTCTCTGTTTCTCTCTCTTCTTCCCCTTGCCTCGCCATTCCCCGATACCTGAGAGCTCACATAAGCTGCATTTACATTTGAACTGCTGGTCAATCAGAGGTAATTGTGTGGCTACTGTAATGCCTTTGATCTGTGGTGTTTACACCAGACGAGGCCAAATGCTGGCTGAGACGGTGGCGCCAGGCCTCTCCGGGGTATGGAGGATGTGTTAATACCAAACCATTTGAACAGTATTGTTATTGCAATTCTGTCAGTCAACAGAGAGCATGCCAATACTAGTCTATATACTCACAAGGAAAAGCCGCATCAACCAGCTTTAATTTCGCCAGTGAACCAGTCCTTTAAAGCATTCTATTCATGCATACAGTAGGCTAATCAAGTTTTTTCGTCGGTGACATTTTCGCATATTCAAAACAATGTTCATCCAAAATGAGACATTTTCAGCTATATATCATGTGAGGCGTAAAGTCTCACTCAAAGCTACTTAATATTGTATGAGATGCTCTGATATCACAAAGGGCATGAATGTGGACTTAACTAACCTGTTGACTGTTTTCCGAGGTGTGTTACAATTTTCTAAGACATTAAAGACGGATACCACTTTTATTAAAAATCTGTACAAGAAACCAGAAAAGCGTTTGATGTTCTGTTTTAAGATCCAGATGTTGGCAGCTTTCTCTTGATGGGGTTGGACCGGACAGATAGATGTATGAGCTCACGAGGTTCCCACAGACATCGTGGCGCCAGGCTTTCACACAATCACAGGATATGTAAAGACTTCAACAACGACACATTAGCCTTAATGATTGAGAATTGATCAGGCGTTAACGCACCTATCCATATGTTAATGCTGGAGGAGGTCGAGACCTATATATAGCGGGCCCTGGCTGAGTTGCTGTCACAACACTGCCTGACCTCAATTGGATACAGTTCATTGCTCAAGGAACAGACAAGCCTTTCTACAGCAAACATGGTGAAATACTTTTCCGTGGACTGGCTCATCCAGAGTGATGCCCCAACCAAACAGGAACTGGAACCTAAGGACACCTCCACGCATCTCCGTCCACATGTGCCTTGTTTGGTGCAGCCTCGCCAACCAACATCTTTTAACAAATCTTACCTTCAGCCAAAGCCAAAGGTGAACAAAAGTCTGGATTTCACCGATAAACCAACGCAACAGGACCCGATCGAAGCTTGCCGCCCAGCAAGTTGCTCTTCACCAAGTAAGTACCCGATCCAAATTATGAAGATTTTATATTTCTCATTTATATCTATACAATCAGAACGGGTCAATTACATGTGCCTAACGATCCTTCTTTTTTAACTAAGTTTCAGAAATCAGTGGTTATTCATCGGGCTATGAAAGTGAAGCGGCCTCCTCTGAATGCCTGTCTGTGGATGATGGACTGGAAGCGGAGAGGGAGTGTGGCCAGCGCCGGGTCCGAACTAAATTCACTCCAGAACAAATCCAGAAACTCGAGAAGATCTTCAACAAACACAAATATCTGGACGCAGGGGAGAGAGCTAAAACTGCCATGAAGCTGAACCTCTCTGAAACACAGGTAAGCCGCCAAATCCATCTAACTGAAAATCACACTTATGCGTGTGTAATATGCCTGACATCCTCCTCAAGTTTGAACAATTCACTGACAACCTTGTGTCATTTCAGGTCAGAACGTGGTTCCAGAACCGTCGAATGAAGGTGAAACGCGAGGTCCAGGATATGCGCGCAGAGTACCTGACCCCAGCCTTACCAGCCATGGTATACCCACACGTTCCATCCGTTCAGTACCACAGCTATGGAGGACAGCAGATCCCATTCGCCCCCGCAGGCAACATGGTCTACTCGCCCTTGGGTCAACAAGTACCGGTGCAGCAGTTGATGGCGCATCAGAATATCCACCCAGTGATGTCCGCAGCTTATTACTACTAATTGGCTTTGGAAAAAAGACACTTACCCCACTGCTGCTAACACTTAATGATAAAGTGCAATACTATGTTTTTGATTTGTATAAAGTGTACATGCATATTGTAGAGATTGAAAAACAAGTTTCTAAAAGTCTATTTATTGTAAATTTTTGAGAAATAAAAAATATATATACGTGAATCTGTTCTGTATTTCTGTGCATTTTTTTAATAATAGTAACATGACTTCAACTGTCCTCTGCCGTTACATGTATCCCAGTAGTCGCCAGTAGTCATAAAATATCAGAAAAGTTAGCTCCTTGATAGTCTGTGTGACAGAGACCTACACCCAAGACCACCTACCTCAATCTCTCGTTGGGTAACCTCAATACAGTAAAACCCAGCAAACAAGAACATATTGTAAAAAAAGCTACTTAAGTCCACTTTTAATTGTTCGACCTTTAACTGGGTAACTTGTAAATAATTTAAGGCTAATAAGCCAAATAGAAATTGAAATCTTCTTGATTAAAGCATTCCTATCTACCGTCTCTCTCTCACACACACACACACACACACACACACATACACACACACCAATATACCATTTGCACGTAAGCATCTAATACCATCATCACAACTTATCCCGTGCAACCTATGGAAACTATTAATAAAAACAAGGGTATTTATTGTCATAATAAAATAATGGCAGTTCCGGTTGAAAAAACGGACTTATGCTGTTGCATTGATCTTTTGAGCCAGCCATACAGGAGGCCCGGCCCATACTGTGCTTTCATATGTGTGTTAACTAATTCTGTTTGTCTCTGCCAGAGCACTTCAAGCGCCAGCTAACGAGGAGATCATGGCTAACAATTAGTACTAATTGCGTCGGCCATTGATGAGTGTATTCTTATCACAGCCGCGAGGTAAACTGGCTCCAGAATGTCTGGGCGTCTGTATGCTGACTAAAGAGAAGACTTCAGGGAATGTTTGATAAGGTTTGGGATCAAGGAGCCCTATCTGATACAATCTCAAATGTAGTGATCTTTGCTTTGCTTTAATCCCAACCAACAAAGACCTGATCCATTTAATTCGACGCCTCACTGGTTGATCAATCTGATCACATTTGCATTCAGAAATATTCAGTTATTGAGATCATGCTTTGTTAGGTTCAGTTTTTGACTAATGTCAGTTATATTTGGCGACACCCAACAATAAAGATGAGCCCCTCCGGTCGAACATGTCCGGATTTCCAAGCTAATTTCTGGACCACCACCGGCTCAGTGTTCTGCCTGGCGTCAGTAGCACTCCTAAAGCCAATTCAAATTCTCGTGTCAACAGAGATCAAACGAAACTCACTCACTTTCGGAGTTGCAATTGCGCCCGCTGAGGTGTTTAGACAATGAGCCCCAAATGCCCAAAAGCAACAGCTGAGGGGTGAAAGCCCGGTAGGCCTTCTTCAAACACGACTGGTCCCGCCTTTTGATTACAGATTCACTTCAACAGAGGATTTGCCCAGACAAGCAAAGCCAGAAAAGATACTAAATCTAAATAGTATTTGAAGGCCTGATGATCAAACTCCAACTCTTGCCGATATTCTACATGATTGCAAATGAAAATGCAAGTGGGCAATAACCTCTGTGGTCATCACGGTAGCCCCTATCCCTCTGCTAACATTGGGGAAAAATTGATCTAATCACTATATCAGTCTGTTTATGATCATTTACCTCAGAGATTTCTGTTGACAACGAAAGTAGTCGTCTAGGCGCGGTCTGATACCCAGACTCACTGGCGCCTGGATATAACAAGTGTCCTACATGTGTGAAAATGCACGATTGCGACACCTATTAACCTCAATTACAACACCCATCAAATACTTATCGTTCCGTCGAGACCTCTTTACTTATGCAAATAATGGCGGGATGACTCCTACATATAGGAGTATGTCAGACTAGGGACTTTAGATACAGACTTACTCTCTTGCTTGTCAAGCAACTCCGCATTGACACGCACAATGGCAAAACATTTCTCAGTTGAATGGCTCTCTCAAAGCTTTCATTCACCTGTAACTTACTCGGACACCTCGAATTACGATGATGACCGGATTCATAGCAAAAACGACAACGATGCCTCCTGTGCAACCGGCAGAAGACATAACATGCCAAACACGGATATGTCCGTTGTGCCAAGTATGACTGACCTGTTGCACACGGACACAGAAGATAATGACAGGGAAGCTACTCCAGTTCCAACCTCGCCTACAGGTTTGTTATCTCTGTATGAAAGGATTATGATTGCATATTAGCCATTATCGCTCCAAAAATCAATTTCCTGTTGCCATATTTGTAATCCACATATTTGTTTTATTCAGACAGTTGCGGCTACACATCAAGCTCTGAGAGCGAGGTTGGGGACATCGGTGAGGGCGAGTCTGGTCCCAACCGTAGGATGAGAACCAAATTCACCTCTGAGCAGATATTTAGACTGGAAAAGACATTCAATAAGCACAAATACCTCGGTGCCACCCAAAGACGGAAAATCGCCGAGAAACTGCACCTCTCTGAAACTCAGGTGAGGAAATGATGAATTCATAGCTTTGTTATGGCAGGTTTGGATGTTTTGCTAGAACAGAACCCTAAAAAAACTGAATGTAAACATGGTGATGTCGTCATTAATTTTGGTTTATTTCTCAATCGTAGGTGAAAACGTGGTTCCAGAACAGACGGATGAAACTCAAGCGAGAAGTTCAGGACATGCGCGCAGACTATCTCGCTCCAAGTATACTGCCATCCCTGGTCTTCCCGACTGCTGCAGCATTTCAGCACCACGGCTTTAGTGGACAGCTCCTCGCGTTCCCCTCAACTGCGCCCCATGCATTCCCGCATTCCATACAACATTTTCCCGCTCAGCAACTTAAACCTCAGCCTCCAGCTGTCCACCCAATGACGCTGGCTTCATGTTACTACTAAACTGATGCTGCTTAATGTCGAACTGTCAAACCTCTGTGCCTTTTAGCCTTGTGTGTTAACGGCTCTAATAGGCCTAAGCTCTGGAAGACTCTCCACTACAGAAGAAGCACTACCTGCTGCGTGTTTTAAAATGTTTAATTTATGCCCTGTATAGCTGTATAAAATGTATATTAAAATGTTTAAAGAGGATATGCTTGTCATAATAAATAGATTGTACGTTTTGCTGACAATACATTGTCCTGGTATTGACTCTTAAGGCTCAATTAATTAAATGGAAAGCCCGATTTGCCCATTCAAGCACGGGCAGAAATATGATTTAATGACATAGAATTATAAATTTAATGCTTTCATACCCTTGCTGATAATGAAAGGTACAAGGAATATCAATTTCATGGTTTCTAGTCTTAGGGAGGACACCGATGGTGTAAAGGCCAAGTCTGCACTCCTCACAGATCAATCTGAACTGGCTAAAGAATAGTGCAAAGGACTAGGCCATTTACTGTCACTAGACATGTCTTGTAATATCTTACAATACTGGAAACATTATATGTGCCAACAGTTTAACCGTTTAAATGTTTTCCTTATGTAAATGGACCTAGTTCAAGTGGAGCTGTAGACATAGTCTGTTAAAACAGAGAAATGGACATGTCCCATCAGTGCAGATGTTTGGTTTTAGTTAGACAGAAATGCCACTTTTTACTTCTACTGCCATGTTCACATTACAAGACATCAGCCACGATTCTGAGACTCCTGACACCTCTGCGAGTGCGAGCTCTATGGTGTTCGCATTACGCGACTTGGACATGCCTTTTCTACATCAAAGATCTCTATCGATCAATGCAGGGCACTAGTCTAATGATGCGCGCCTTGTATCCAGACCAGACAGAGTGACGGCTGTCATTTTCCCACCCAGTGGCGCGGCCCGAAGTCTGTCTCTATTTGCATCTTCAAAGAGACTTCAAAGCCTCAGTAACTACACGATCATTGGAACCTATAGAGCTCTGTTGTGTTTTATGCAACGAGTTCGCACCTTGCGTCGAGGTGCTGAAACCTGGCGCCCTGAAGTCTGCCAGTAGTGCGTATTACGTCGGCTTGAAGTCATTAACCAGCGCCTGCTAAATATACTTGGGATGCAGTGAGTAGCTCATCATGGACCCTTTGAATGCATCCATAATAAGGGTGCTGTCTCTCTCACAAGGCCATTAGATTATGCGGAAATTGTAAAATGCGCATTTTTTTTTTCTTGGGTTCCAACGTGTCATCCCTGACTTAATGCTGCAATTCAGCGTTCTGTTTGGCGCCTTGAAACATTTAGCCTAGTTTGAGGAATATCCTAAGAACAATGGACATCAATTTAGACATTCTTTCATCTCTCCCCACATTAATTCACAAATCAATTAATTTCGTTGTTTTGAAATGTTTAGTAGGGGTCAAACTTGGGCAAAGACTACTTGACACTTAAGAGTTATTAAATGGTGATGTGTAAGGTAGCCATCATGAAGGGACGCCAGTAGGATATTCTATGATAGCCAAACAAAAGCATTCAGGTTTCAAGTAGGCCTACAGTAAATGGTGTTGTTAACCCTGTGTGGACATAAGTTAAGTTGATAAACCTTTTACTGCAAAATGTCTGAAGTTTATGCAGAGTTACTAGCCCACGTCTGTTGCAGTTTTTTAAGTAAAGAGCATTTGTACATATCTGACTAATGTACATTTTCACTGTAAAGGCATCGACCATCGACCAAGATTAAGTGTGTTGTGTTACAAGAGAACAATAGTTGTGAAGGTATTCATTTGAGATGTGTGTACCACAAGGTGGTGCCATTTGTCCCTGAATTTCAATTTCAGTTGTTTGGACCAATGTGGAGTTTAACACTGAATGAAAAATCTTAAATGTGGGTTGAATAATGCAGTCATTCAGGTGACTTGGGTGTTTAGGAGTCTAATGAGAAGTTTACAGT
Organism: Sardinella hualiensis; assembly: GCA_032353275.1. NCBI lineage: Eukaryota > Metazoa > Chordata > Actinopteri > Clupeiformes > Clupeidae > Sardinella > Sardinella hualiensis. Next base: position 12,205,897 of record JAUCNH010000035.1, on the reverse strand, counting down.
TCATTCATTCTGATTATCCCTAACTTTCTAAAGATGGGAAGAGATTAAGGCATGTGTGAATAGGTCTGTTGGCTTCTGGAATCAATGGCAGTGTTTAGCACCTCTTTACATAATCCAAATGCATGTACAAACATGCTTTACAGCTATGCTTATAGCATGCTTCTATGAGAGAGAGAGAGAGAGAGAGAGAGAGAGAGGAAGGTATGAAGAAAGAAAGAAAGACCATCTCAAATGACTAAGAGAAAAGCATGTGATATGATATTTAAGTGGAGCAATATCAGCTACACTGACTGTATGTAAATTACACAACGTAAATGGCATGTTTACATTGTTTATGGGTAATTTTTCATGTATTTATAAATAGGTAGCCATTTTTTAATCAATATTAACCAATGTATTGCAAATACTTTATTATAAGAATATTTTATACCATACACAGAAGGTTCTAACCAAGGTTCTCACATTTTTTTTGCATGACAACCAGTTTACTGAAACAAAATCATCTATTCAAGCTGAAAGTCTCCTCTAAGTCCCCAAGTACCTGTTTTAATTTAGAAATGCAGTGCTGCAAAACGAAAGATTAAGACAGGATTTATTCAAATGGATGACCTCCCCAACCGAGTCTAATGTTATTTAAGCTGATCAAACAAATACAAGATAGACAATTACACACACAAACACGTCTGGGAGTTGTTGAAATTATTTTTATTGAACCAGAACTTTACACAGAAACTGAAAATGACTATATTCAAGACTGTTGTGCAATTGGAGTAGAGAAAGTTCTCTTTCTCTCCCCCTCTTTGTCACAGACTCTCACACACACACACACATAAACACACATGCGCACACGTGCATACACACACACACACACACACACACACACACACACAAACTTTCACTCTGGCTGAAATTATTAGTGTAGCCAGAGACAACAGGGACGGCTCGTTCAGGCACATGAACACATGGAGTGTTTGCCTCGGGGCTGTTGGTGGGACTCGAGCGGAATACCTCAACAGCCCCCTTTTCCCATGCCTTATGCCTCTTTAAAGCCACATCTCAAAGAGGTATATGCATAGGAAAAAGGAACAGCGAGTTGTGCGCAGACACCTTGAGCACTCTCACGAGAAACTGTGGGAGAGAGACACAGAGAGAGGTGTACATAATGAATTCAAAAATAATACTGAAACTAACACACTTACGCCAAGCGGTGACACAACAGGATCAACTGATTAAAAAAACGATTTCTCAAGCAAATATTTGATTTGACTCGGTAGGCCATTGCATCAGGTACAAATTGAATGTACAGTGTGCCTTTAAGAAATCAACCAACGCATGCAAATAACAAGAAGCCTGTATAACAAAGAGTGTTCATGTGGTTAAGTACCTTGCTAATGTGAACCGTTCAAAGACTACAACTTGCTTTCAGTTCCCTGAAGCATAGCATCCTAAACTGTCAGGAAAATGTAAAAGTCCTTTCTTACCCGGCTGAGCGCAGAGCAGATCTCTCCTGTGAACTGTCTCCCCTTGGGAATTTATCCCTTGCCAGAGACCTTGAAGATGTTTTAGGGAAGACAGAGTAGCTGTTTTTCACTCACTCCTTCTACGCTCCCAGCCCGCCTCCTCCGGCTAAGGGCCATTGCTTGCACCTGCACAGAAAACACACACACACACACACACACACATACATACAGATAAAGACACTTGTATAAAACACACACACACAGATACACACGCAAGCACACACACATGCAAATACATTGACACACTAATGTCCTGTATGCACTCTGTCCTACCCACAGACAATGAGGCGTGCTTACATACAGTATCCTGTTAGACTGTTAGAGTCTAGCATGGAGACATTTGGTGTTATGGCCATATCATACAATCATACAGGTACACTGATATAAACTCAATGTAAAAGAATCAAACAAATAAGACATTTGAATTAAAAAATTTAAAATTAAACAATCTAAGCACATTCTGGTGGAGATTGGTAACATACTTTTTATAGCAAATAAACACACATACGTATACAAACACTTGCAGGTTCACAATGCAAGTGAACAATATTTTTTTCACACACTTACACACATACACACACACACACACACAAACAGAAAGACTTATCTGCACATACACATAGGCATCTACTGACACACACACACACACACACATACACATACTTACCCAAACAGCTACAAAAAGTGCTACAAAACATGGTGGCACCATCTTAAATAACAGTACGATTGGCTGGCACCAGATTGTATTGTCCTAGACACAGACGTTCGTCCTGAGACATCAGATTTGCTATCTGGGCCTTTGGACGTCAGCAGCAGGCAGCAGGCAACAGCAGTGGTGATGGTGGTGGTGGTGGTGGAGGTGGAGATGTTAGTGGTAGAGAGAGAGGGAGGGAGAGAGGCCTGGCCTGGGACAGCTCGTTCCCTGTGCTTTCAGATCCTCTTATCTCTCAGGGTCTCAGTCCTCCCCTGCACCAGCACCAGCGCCAGCGCAGGCCCCTGGCTTCAGGAATCAAGGACTCAAGCAAGGCCTCGGAGGAAGTGATGAGGATCTGCATAACAAACAGCAGTCTCGTTCAGATATGCACTCAGGCATGCACGCACACACTTGCACACACACATGTGCACACACACACACACACACACACAGATATAAACATGCAAACTTAGACACCTTCTCTCTATCGCTCTCTCTCTCTCTCTCTCTTTCACACACAGTCTCACACACACACACATTGTTTTTATTCCAGACAGAGACACATGAATACACACACGCATACACATACACACACACACACACATACACACACTTACGCGATCCACCCACACACACATCAAGGCCCTGAGAGGTAAAGCAGCCATGCACATTAAGATTTGTGTTGCCCTCACAGGACAGCGAAACACAATTAATTAGATTCCTTTGCCTGCATTCCAGACACAGGAAGCCTTTCTCCAATGCCTGAGAATTCTCACCAAAATAGACCAACGTGAAACACATGTTGTTGTGTATAGGCCCATAGTACAAGGGGCTGGAAGTAGCATTGTGTTTTATTCAGTTTACTATGAAAGATGTACATGCGAGCATTACCACCCACCTCTTTCAGGTCAGCAAACTAAGCAGCAAGACAATAATGTGTTAGTCACAGAGAGTCTGCAATTACAGTGAGCATGCTTCACCCCCTTCCCAAAATGCTTTGCTGCGGCCCCCTGTTGCCCTGACATGAGGTGTAAAGATAATCACCATGGTTACATGGCTGGATGAAAAGATAATAATATGGCAGAATTCACATCCACAAGTGTGAGTCACTTTCAAATGTGACCTACTGTAGGTTTGCATATATACCGTTGTGTGGGCCCCTCTCCTCACTATGCAGTAATAATAATGTTTCACTTACACACACACACACACACACACACACACACACACACACGCCGAAATAATTAACAGGCAGTGGTATTTCATTGGTGGCCTTTCTCTATAACTTTTTTTGACGGCGTAGAGTTCATTTTAAGGCAAAGATTTTGTCTGGGGACTATTGGGAGAAAATGATTGCTCTCTGACAAACACACATACACGCGCCCATGCACACACACACACACACACACACACACATATATTGCATATTCCTTTCTCATCCACTTTTCAGGCTTCTTGCTTCAGGAAGTTTTTAGGAGGGGCACAGGAGACATCCATGGGCAAGTGCCTTCATCAAAATTCTCTAATGGAATTCCAAGACTAATTTCACTTGAGGAGGAGTGGGCTTTCTACCCCCTGTAATTGGGCCTGTTTTT
>JAUCNH010000035.1:11870478-11882276 GCA_032353275.1 Sardinella hualiensis | reverse complement strand
CATTTTTGTACAACAACCTTTTACAGCAGCCCATGACTGATTTCCCTAAAAAAGGGGGTTTTGCCCCCTGGGTACTGGGTGTTAGTTATTATTATTGTCTTTTTGAGTAGCTGAATTTAAAAAAAATGTAATGATTTTTAATTTTTTTTTTTTTTTTGCAAACTGTAGTACTGTTTCTGACTAACACCACTCATCTTCTTTCAGTGTGGCGTACCCTCTCCATGGTAACACAGAAAGGGTAAATATTGATAAAAAAAATATATGTTCCTTTAAGCGTTGGTTTGACGTCGCTTCGCCCTTTTGTCATTCTCTTAGGTTCTGAGTTTCTGATGGCTGTCAGGGGATTCTACTGCCAACTCTGCAAGGAGTTTTTCGGAGACCCAATCTGCGCTGAGGAGCACGTCACTAGTCACGCACATAACGAGAAGTATAAGGTACAGACACAGCATTCACAGATGAAACTACATGGATATGTGTATTAGACTGATGCTTGATGATGTACACTTTCCCCCCCCCCATTTTTCCAGCAACGGATGTACGAGAACCCTCTCTATGAGCAGCGCCGGAATCTAGATCGCCAAGTTGGCTTGTCCATGAGCTCGGAGTCCAAACATTCCGAGCTTAAGCGCACAAAACATGGCAAAGAGGAGGAACGTCCAGCCAAGCAGAAAGAGGAGGAGGAGACAACGTCGAAATCACGAAGTGTTCGTGAGGAGGACAAAAAGGCTGCCTATGGCCGAGAGGAAGAAGAAGGCAAGTCCAAGCACAGCCGCAAGGAAGAGAAGGAGGATAAATACAAATATCGTAAGAAAGAGGAGGAGGAGGATAGGCCCAAATATGGACCACGAGAGGAAGAACAGGACCGGCCTAAATACAGCAGGAGGGAAGAGGAAGACGTCCGCTTCAAATATGGGAAAAAAGAGCGCGAGGAAGACGAAGAAGTTCGCTCCAAATATAGCAAGAAAGAGAGGGAGGAAGAGGAAGAAGTCCACTTCAAATATGGCAAAAGAGAGGGAGAGGACAGCAAATTCAAATACAGCAAGCGGGAGGAAAGTGAGGGGCGGTCCAAGTACAGTCAGAGAGACGAGGAAGAGCCCCGTCCCAAGTACAGTAGAAGGGCCGAGGAAGACAGCAGCAGGAGCAAATACAGCAGGCAGCAGGAGGACGACCAGCGCAACAGGTCTGGCCGAGACGAAGACGAGCGAACCTCGTACAGCAAAGCTGATGACCGTGGCAGGTCGAGCCGAGCCACAGACAAAAGATCTCGATACAGCCAAGAGGAACCGGAGCGCAAGACCAAGCATGGAAGGTGGGAGGAGGAAGAGAGTGAAATGAAGCCCAAGTGGACTAGAGAGGAGCCTCCGCAGAAGAAAGACCGGTCGTACCGGAACAGGCAGGAAAAGGGAGGGAAAAAGGAGGAGAAGCCCGAGGTTCCTGAAAAACCAGCGGAACTTCCGAAAGTGCTGTGCGGCCCCAGTCCTGCCATGCTGGCAAAACTGCGTAAGAAAAATGAGGAAGCCAACAAAGGAGGGACGTTTGGGAAGTTCACTTGGAAGAAACCGCAGAAGTCCCAGCTGGAGAAGGAGGCTGAGCGGATGGCGGCTCAGTTCATCAAAGAGGACGAGGAGGCGGCTAAAGCAGCCGAGCAGGCTACAACAATTAAGGATCCTGTCATCATGGATGGGATCGAGGGCGAGGATGCCTTCGCTCGATCGCTTGCCGCTGCCAAGACGATTGCCATCAAGCTGGCTGGCAAGACAGCCCTGCCCAGTCCAGCTCCGTGGCAAACTGCCGGCATGACACCAACCCCCATGGTGCTTCGGAAGTCGGCTGCCAATAACCCCTCTCCCGTGAATCCAGCTCTCGCAATGAAACCCGTATCTGTGACCCCTGTCAAAGCCCAGCCTGCTGCTCCCACCCAAGAGGAGAACAAGGATGCCATGTTGTCTGCAGACGTGATCTCTATGGCATTTGGAGGGCAGGAGGTTCAGCTGCAAGTGCCAGACGTCCTCTCTCCGACCTCCTCTGACCCAGCGGCCCCCTCTGTTTCTGCAGAGCACAAGCCTGCAGAGGCCCAACCTGCCCCAGCGCCCCACAGTTTGTGTATGATGAGCATGGAGGCAGATGTGGCGGTGCCCGGGGTGCCCGAGAGCGAGCAGACCCACGCTGTGCTGGTGCGCCCACCTCCCATGGTCCCCAAGCCTCCCGCCACCAAGGCTCCTCCCAAGTCAGCGAAGCCCAAGTCCAGCTTGGCAGCAGCCAAAGCTCAGGACCTGTTTGATATTTTCTACAGCGGAGTGACACCCTCCAGCACAACCACCCACAGCTCTGTCCCAAAGGCAGTGGCCCAGGAGCAGCCCAAAGCTAGCCCAAAGGAAAGCAAGAAGGAGCAGGTTCCTGAGAGTAAGGACCAGTCTGTGCCTTTAGAAACAGAGAAGTGTTCTCCAGCAGTCGTCATGGAGCCCATGCCGGTGGAGACAGACAAACCTCCACAGGAAGTTACCACAGACCCTGAAGTCCAGGAAGTTGCAATGGACCCTGTCCAATTAGACACAGTTGCTACAGGCGAGGAAGATACTATGGACACTGTCCAAGCAGAGACGGCTTCTCCTGTCCAGGAAGATGCAGTGGAATCGGTCCAATTAGACAGCACTTCTCCAGTACAGGAAATTGCAGTGGAACATATCCAAGCAGAGACGGTTGCTCCAGTTGAGGAAGATTCCATGGACCCAGTCCAGGCAGAGACTGCTTCTCCTGTCCAGGAATCTACCATGGACACTGTCCAATTAGAGTCATTTGCTAGAATTGAGGAAGACACCATGGACTCTGTCAAGTCAGAGACGGCAGTTCAGGTTGACGAAGTTGCAATGGACCCTGTCCAATCAGAGACTGCTTCTCTAGTCCAGGAAGCTGCCGTTGACCCTGTCCAAACAGAGGCTGCTTCTCCAGTCCAGGAAGTTGCCGTGGACCCTGTCCAATCAGAGGCAGATTCTCCAGTCCAGGAAGCTGCAGCGCAGTCAGAGACCTTTACATCTATGGAGGAAGTGTCCATCGAACAGGTCCAATCCAAAGCAGTTGCCCTCATGCAGGAAGCTGCCATGGATCCTGTTCAATCAGAATCTTTGGGATCTGTCCAGCCTGCGTCAGATGCACCAATCCAGTTGGTTGTCATTGACCAATTGGGGGCAGAGGGTGCCATCCAATCAGAGATGGTACAGCCTCTCCCAGCAGTTGTTATGGACCCTATTCAGTTGGAGTCTGATGACTCCATCCCACAGGCTGTCATGGAAACTGACAACCCCATTGTCATGGAAACAGTCAGCCTGGAGCCGGATGATCCCAGTGCTGATGATGCCATGGCCTTGATCTTGGGCTACAACAGTCCACCTCCTGGCTCTTTCACTGAGCAACTCAACCTTGACACCTTTGAGTTCAGCTTTGAAGCTCCTGAGTGATGCCTCTGTTGTTTCTCTATGGAAATCCCTGGAGGTGTCTGCGGCATTGATTTTAAAGGACAGCAAACTTTGTAAAATACTTTTGTTTAAAAAAAAAAAAATTAAAAAGGGTTTAGTTTATATTTTTCTCCTTCCTTTAGCTGGAACATGTTGACTTGACTGACTGAAGATAGAAGCTTGTAAAAGGGGGACCTCCCCCGACAGCGGAACGTAGCCTTCTGCGTATGGCTGAATCACAGTGTCCATCCTAAGCCCTAAGTCCTGAACCTTCAAAGACTTAACTGATGTGAATAGACCTTTGCAGTGACATCATGAAAATGCGCTCGGAACCCCGGCTACAGTTCTATCGTGAAAAGCCTATGGAAACTAAAATGGCACTTTCGGATAATCATTGCTGTCAAGCTCAGCAGGGATAGGAGAAGTCCGAGACACAGACGCTTTTGCCCACTTTTTTCATTCTCACCCGCTTGGATTTTCATGTCAGTCATGCTTAACAGGCCACGAGGATCACAAAAACCAAATGGGTAAAGATGAGAAAAAGTGTGTTGGCAAAAACGCCTCTGTCTCAGACTTCTCCGCCCCCTGCTGAGCTTGACAGCAGTGATTATCCGAAAGAGCCATTTTCGTTTCCATAGGCATTTTTTTCGCGATGGAACCGTAGGCGGGGTTTTGAGCTAATTTTTAGTGATGTCACTGCAGAGGTCTATTAGCTCCACGATTGGCCAGGTTTACGCTGGGCGAGTCTGTGAGGGCTTAGGGGTCAGAGTAAAGGTAGACATTAGGATTCATCCATTATGATCTTACGACGGACCCTCTGTATTTGTGATGAGTGCCAGCCTCTCTCTTCACATGCCCCTTTGCCATCTGACGTGGTCGGCCTTTGTCCATCCTGTTTTGTGTTAAAACTCTCTCTGCTGATATGTCTGTTTAAATTTGACCTGAAGGTAATGTGGAATATTATTTGAGCATTATCCTTTACTGATATTTTTACATGTATATGCATTTTCAAGCTCTAAAGTTAAATGGTATTCTTTTTTTCCATTCCCACTGAAATGATTGAGAGACGTTCTTAAATACAGGTGCAAGGAACTGCCACGTTCCGAAGAGATCAAGTAATGGTAAGCAGACGATGCTGCAAGGACCAAATGACATGGTTACCATGGTTACCATCTAAACTTTCATCTGCATCATAAAGAATCTCTTTCTTTCCCTGCAGCAATGACTGGATACAAGACTGGGATGTGATTCTAACATCCGCCTGGTTTCTGTTTCTGTTTTTGTTGAGCCTGAATCAGTTTCTCTGATTGTGTTTAGAATGTTTGTTGCCACATATTAACCAAACGTCATGCTGAAACTGTACCTGTTGTTGGAAAATGCTCTTCAAATAAACTCGTCAGACCACAGTGTTATCTAATCATTGTCAGCACACACATCAGACATGTACTTAACACCCTCAGCAGCACAACTGCAGAATATTAAATACTTCCTTACTCACATATTCCACATTATAGACTATACATGTATGCCAAATAGATTTTTGACCCTTGGGGGTCTTTATAAGATTTGTTTCTGTCCAAAAGCTGCTTTGAATAAACTCCTTAGATGAGTTTGCGATTGGTGAAGCATGACGGGTAAGTTATGTGTGTGAAGGGTTCATGGAGTTTTATTCTCACATAGACATACTATTCATGTGAGTGTAAAGCATGTATTGAATTTGTTATATTATGTCAATATTGTGTTATGTGAATATTGCATTAGGTGAGGAGAACACATTGGTAATGCATAGCATTGACATGAAGTTCCAGTTAGATGCTGTAACACACACACACACACACTTGAAGTCAGATTTTACTCTCCCAGGTGTCTTGTGTACCTTTAATCACATCTTGTACCCCTAGGGGTCAGACACACACACCTGTTTGTGCACCCAAGGAGCAGACACAAACACACACACACTCTGTGATGATTGATTTGTGCACCTAGGGAGCTGACACACAAACACACACCTGTTTGTGCACCATGGGAGCAGACACATGCACACACACCTACCTCTTTTATACCCCCCACTGGTGTCCAAGCTCATCAGCTAAGCTGCAAGAAGTAAGTAGTACGGTGGCTGGGAAGGGTCATGCTCTTTAGTTTTCCAGGAAGTGGGAGGTTCACAGTTGGACAATCTTTTTCAGGGGGTCTGGAGATGTTCCACATTCATCTCATCTAATTTGGAGAAACAATATTTGGATGATCCACAAGCTGTATCTCTAGACATTCAATATATACATCTAGGCTACTTATAAATATGTCTGTTATAGAGTAGATAAAAAGCAATAGGTTTCTAGAATGTCACCACATTGTAAAATTTGTCCTTAATGTCTTTATGTGTGACAAATGAACTTGTGATTTCTAGGCTCACCCAGATGTTCTTTCCCTTGTTCCTTCTTCCCTTTTGTGAGGTGTGTGTGTGCGTATGTGTGTGTGTGTGTGCGTGCGTGCATGTGAGGTGTGTGCGTGTGTGTGTGTGTGTGTGTGTGCGCGTGCGCGTGTGTGTGTGTGTGTGTGCGTGCGTGTGTGCACCCTCATGTGTGGTGGTGACTCCATAACTGAATGTAATGTTTCCCCTCAGTGTCTCATCCTCCAGCATCATCAAGACTAACCAATGGTAAGTAAAGTAACTGCAACTGAAGACGTTCTACTCTACATGATTTTGTTTAGATAACTGGTTGCATACAGTTGCTTGCTAAACCATGAAGTGTGCATATAGAGCCTGCCTCTGTGTAAATGTAGGCCTCTTATATTATGCTACAGTATATTTGGGTGAAGGTTATGCACCTGTGTGCCACTTCTAGCTGAAATACTATGTTGGTCACATAATTTGTGTCCAGCGTAGTGCAATGCGTAACATGCTCATTGACTGTGTTGAGGTTTATATCAATGTTATAAGCTCATGGGTTTTGTGATGTAAGTGTGCAGTAGGCCCGTAAGGTCTTAAAGGAGGAAACTGGTGTGAATCAATCTGTAACCATGTTGTTCAAGGTCACCTTGTGCCGTTGGTAGGGAAAAGAATGAGAAAATTTCATGTCATACACTGTACAGCGAATCTGGGGCTAACATGAATTAAATGGTGCAGAGAAACTCACTTTCAGTTTAATTTTGCTATGCCCCATTCACTTAACGCTAGTTATTGGTTCGCTTGTCGATCTGTGTCGTATCAAATTTTCTAGTTCTATTTCCTTCAGACAGGATTGGGTGGCCTTAAACAACAGGGCTATTGACTGAGTCAGACCCGATCTCCCCTTTAACTCTATAAATAGTAGGCCTAATCATACATTATACATTATAAAAGTATAATATATAGTAATAGTATATTATTAGTGGAATAGTGGTGCACTTTAGTACGTGAGCATACTTAAAACTCATATTTTAAAGAAGGGAGTATGTACATCATGTATAATGTGTATAGCCTACAGCTGACATTCTTTACTTTTCAATAAACCATGTTGCTTAATGCTAAACATGAAATGCATCGTTTCTTTGTTCCTGGCCATCATATTTCTATAAATAAAGTTAATGTAATTAACTCCAGAGTTTTTATTTTATGGCATATTTGATCTGACTTAAACGACTCGACCTACAAGAACCTTCCGTAACATGAGAGAGTAGGAACGTATCGGGCAGCACGATGAAGTGTGGTGGCCACTAGGGGGTGCTAGTGTCTTTGAAAAGACAGAGCCATATGGGCACTACGAAAAGAGTCTAGTCCATGTTCTTGTCCTAGATTTTAATGAATAAGGCTTGATTACATAGCCTAGTTGGCAAATTGATTAGCCTACATGTAACAAATAAGACTCATCTTCACAGTGTGATACAAAATATAACCTTGTAATTGCAAACTTGCTACATTTTCTGAACCAATAATTGCACACAGAGGACCTCATTTAAACTACTAATCTGTAAAGAGGTTGCGCACTACATCAGATTGTCTGGATAATTATGTAACTTCCTTTAAATGCTTAGTTTATGTTCCAAATCATATCTGCACTGCAGTTTGTGGCTTGTCATAAGGGAAAAGGTCAGATGTTTTAGAGTAGGGCTATAAAAAAAACAAAAAAACTTTATGCAAATAGCAGAATGTTATAAATTACATATGACATTTTGGTTAGAGAAAAACAGTTGCACATTAATTAGATAGGCTAGACTGCAATGCAATGACGCCATAGCAAACGGACAGCAGAACGCCAGTGGGTTCGTGGCCACCTGCTCCCTGTGCTTCTTCATAGGCTACCTGTGCAACGTTACCACCTGCGCACACAACCAGGCGCTCTGGCGATGATGAGTAATGTCGCATGGTTTGTGTATACATGAATGGGAAAGGTGCTGGTAAAAAGTAAAATATAGTTCGTTTATTCCGTAAAGTGTCTAATCCTACTTTTATCTACTTTTGCATTTCCCGGTTTGTACTATCCCACTCTGTTAAACGCAAACAACACCCCAAAGTGCAACATCCCAATCTCGCTATGGATGGTACCCCTTCATACTGTCCAATGACGTGAGCTACACGGTTTGTCACCGGGGTGTCTGACGCCCTTCAAGCCAATGATGTTTTTCTTTTCGCCTGTCTGGCCAATGAGATTTGTGTCGGCCTAGAAGGGCGCAGGGACACCGAGGTAAAACTGTACGAGCGCTCGAGTCCCAAGGAAGTCAGTCACGGAGTCACCGTGAAAAACATCATCCTCAAAATGCCGAATAAAACTAAAAAAGAAAAGGTAACGTAATGCCCTGGATGAAACTGTAGATCTGCTGTTTTGATTTCAAACTGCACAGCAATGTGACTTGTTTTGTATGGACGGCGTTATGTTATTTCAGACCATGTCATGCAGTATTTTGTATGGCCTAGTACTAGTAGCTGGCAGAGCTAACTGGTGGCACGGCTAACTAGCTAACGGATAGCCTATGATACCAGCCCTTGCCAATAGCGCCTTTCTTTTTTACAGGCATTGCACCAGTGTTTATAATGAACTACAGTAGAAGAATGAGGAACTACAGAGAAAATGAGGAAAGACTTAATAAAAGGTGCTCTTTAATACACTATGTGTATACCAACAATTCTCAATGCTCAAGTTCATGTGTACAGACCCTGATAATACTCTGACCATATATAGGGGCATCATAAAGGGTATTATATAGCTCTGTGATGTGAAATACTGGAAAACATGTAAACGACAAAACAAGGTCAACAGACCTACATGTAAGTTGCGTGTAAACACTGCTGTCACTAATGAATAGGCCCGGCAAAACTGATTGTGACAGTCAAAAGTAACAGAGACACTGGAAAAAGCAAAACGGTTTTCCGACTGACGGACCGACATAGCGGCTTTTGGAGCTGCTGAACGTGACTACAAGTGCGAACAGAGACATGTTTGCAACATGACCTGTAATTGGTGGTGTCTCAATCATGTAAACAGCAAGGTGAGCACTCACAACCATGCAACCACACTCATTCACTTAACAGTGTTTGTTAGTTAAATTTATGAGGACTCAAGGCTTACAGTAGGTCTCAGGGTCGAAATCTAAGGGTATGTGTTTTATCATTTTTATTTCTTAATTTTTACCCATTAAATTTTATTTTATCTCTAGTTGTATCAATTCCTGCTTTTATTGTCTATAATTTACTGTTTTTTTGCATTTATTTTTGTAAAGAACAATTAACTACCTCTGTGTATGAAATGTGCAGTATAAATAATCATGCCCTGCCCTGCCCTGCCTTGCTTTGTGTGTGTTGATTGCTATACTGTGTATTTCAGAAGGGATTTGTTTATTTGTGTTGTTTTGAATGTGCTGAGTGTGTGTGTGTGTGTGTGTGTGTGTGTGTGTGTGTGTGCGCATATGTCTGGGCTGGAGAAACAGCAGGGGGAGTCTGAGGGTAGGCCTGGATGGAATGGAGAGAGAGGGCTGAGTGCCTATAAGCCCTGGAGGTGGTGCTGGGAGGAGGCGACTGGTCGATGGTCAGGTTTCAGTGGTGGAGCATCCTTCCCCTGCCACCCCCACCTCCCTCCACCCAGGCCCATCGCTGCCCTCCAATCCCCCTCTCAGGCAGCTAAATTTAGCCCCCTCTGCAGACCGCTGGCGCTTTCTCAAGAAAGATGGCAATGTCATCCCACTTGACGGAGAGAGAGAGAGAGGCAGGCAGAGGGAGTGAGAAGGAGGGAGACAATAATAAATTGTCATTCAGCTGGGAGAATCTTTGGCGTAAATTGACCACTGACGCAGGCAGAGAGGTAGAGGCTTGTCCATTGAAGGGTATTGGAATGAGGGATCCTTCATTAGTTCAGGACAAGAATGATTTGATCACATCATCTCTAATGTCCATCTTTTTTGGTAGATCATCTCTATAGAGAAATACAATGTATCTCAATAATTGGTCTAAGATGTATCAGGGAGAAGTAGCATTTGTGTGTGTGTGTGTGTGTGAGAGAGAGAGAGAGTGAGAGAGAGAGAGAGAGAGAGAGAGAGAGAGAGAGAGAGAGAGAGAGAGTTGCCTGCGTGTCTATCTATGTCGCGTGCTCTGAGGAAGTCTTTTGCATTGCATAGCTTACACACGCACACATAGGAAGGTTGTGTCACCTGTAGCCAACCTGACAACCGCAGCCTACGTGGACAGGAGTCACGGAGTGTGCTGGAAAGCCGTGCATGTGTCTAGCGCTGTTTTCTAGCATTTTATCAGGTGTAACATGAGCGCAGAGGAACAATAACCCGTGCCCCTCTCGCTCTGGCGCGCTCTCCCAGTAAGGGGACGTTCGCTCCGATAGATATGTTTTACCTATGAAAAGTGATCGTGCCAAGTAGTTGCACACCTTTATGTTTCTTTCTCTAACGTTACTCAGTTTGTATGCTCTTCTCGGACTTTGCTTCACGATGAACGCAGAGAGGCCAAATTTCTTATCGCAACCCGTAGTGAAGAACATTTTTGTATACCGTAACGGAGATCCATATTACGAAGCGCGCCGTTTGGTAGTAAACGAGAAAAGGGTGTCCAACTTCGAGACATTTCTGCGAGAGGTGACAGGTGGAGTGAAGGCTCCCTTCGGAGCAGTGAGAAATATTTACACCCCTAAAGACGGACATCGAGTGGCTTCGCTGGAACATCTCCAGAGTGGAGAACAATATGTGGCTGCTGGTCGAGAGAAGTTTAAGAAACTGGAGTAAGTAGCAGTAATGATATGTGTAGTAGATCGTAATTATTTATCTGACTGGAATATTTTAGTCTGTCGTTAATCCAAATAGAAATGTTTATGTGTGTAATAGGCTATGTGACTTTTTATGTGACTAATAAAATTGGCTTTTCATTTCTCCTTACACACTAACACTTTTTTTTCGGTGACAGTTACTTGCAGATTGGAGAAAGGAGGAGACGAAGGGAGCAGACCAATGGTGTGGTGAGTTACCATGAATGTCTGAGGAGGTGAACAAATCTACCTCCTTTTCCACAAAACATATCATACTTTTTATATTGTTGGCAGAGGTAAAACTTCCAGAAACTAAGCAATGAGTTTGTCATTTCTCTTCAATTTGCTTTGCTAGAAGCCTAGTTTCTAAGGAAAATACTGCAGTTACACAGAGAAAGATCAGGCACAAATAATAAGTCTAATATAAAATTATATATATAAAAAGTTTAATCAACTCAGTGTCACCATATCACTGTAGAGCCGCAGTGTCTTAGAAATAAGGCATCATATTTGCAATACAATACCCGGATTACTTGCATTGGTAAACACCATGGGTTCATACGTATTTGTAGGCTCATCCAAGTCTGTTAAGTGTCTTCATCACTGCAATGCTACACCATCCCTTGCTGTGCTACACAGTCAATGGCACAGATTGGGTAGGCTAATAGACAGATGACAGTGCTTAGGTTATGAACTGGTTATGGTATCTTTACACTGACCATAGAGCAGTGAGCAGCGTCCTTGTGTGTAATGAATAAATGAACGCTCAATAATTACATGGCTATACAGGGATCAGATGGCCTCACTTGAAGGGGAGGCAGACAAGCGAGGCGCACAGCTTAATGACTCGTAGCCTCAGGCGTCTAGTCTGGGGGTAACCACTTTGAGGCCCGTTGCTCGTGCTTGCATTGCTCATTCATAAATAATCACTCCATGTCCACTGTGCATGCTTTGGTGGAGGAAGCGCAAAATCAAACAAGAATGTTTTTTTTTTTTTTTGATGTCCATACGGCTCATTCCACTCGGGTTCAGAAATGTACACACACACACACATGCGCGTGCACACACACACACACACACACACACACACACACACACACACACACACACACACACACACACA
>JAUCNH010000035.1:11476114-11489016 GCA_032353275.1 Sardinella hualiensis | reverse complement strand
CACACACACACACACACACACACACACACACACACACACACACACACACACACACACACACACACAACACACCACACACATACTCAGGGTCTGGCCAAGAGCAAATTCAAAATATCACAGGCTAGTATAATCACAGTAGCTACAGACAAAGATAAGGCAACCAAACCACACATACAGTACAAGCATACACGCATTCAGAGATGTGGAAACAGTGACATACACCACACCATAGGCTAAAGATAGACAAAATACTACACAATACTAACAAATGTCCGAATGTACAGTAGCACTGCTCAAAGCAGCCGATACACACCTTTATCTATTCAACATACAGCAGATCAAGTCACAACAAACAACCCCAACCAGTTACTTTACTTTGGAGAAGCTGCTCTTTTTGTTCAGTCATGTTTTGGCCTTGTTTGCTGCTGTGAGAGATACCCAGCTCTGCTCTCATTTGGTTTCCTTTGCCTTCCTTTTTTAACGCTTCTCCCTACAACCACTGCCCCACCATCTTCTGCCTCCACCATGTCATCATCTTCATCCCCCTTTTTCTTCCCTCTCTTCATCCTGCAATGCCTCATGGGATACTCTACAGGAAATGGAATCTGATCCTGATGATGAGGTAAATATGGGTAACCATGCCAACAATAACAGTGGGCCTGGTCTATTTGTTTCTGTTTTCTTTTGTTTGTTCGTGTTGTTGTGTTGTCAACATTGGTCCTTTGTAGTTGCCCCAGTCGCCTGGTCACAGAGTGTTGACAATTATGGCTAAGTAAGGCTAAGTATATTGTACTGAATATTTCTTATAAACTTAGTTGTCAAAACATTACGTTCTTTTTTTTATAAGCAATTTCATGAGCTAATTGCCCATATTTGCATACATTTGCATAAAAATGCATACAATGCAAATATACATACATACGACAATAGGTATTGATTATGCTTAACTGAACATTTGTTTAATGTTCTAACCTAATGAATAATGCATTTTAAATGAAGTGCTGATATGGCTTTAGTATTTATTTGTCTTGTTGTGAGTGTTCATATTGGTAGATCCCATTTGTTGTGATTTTGAAAGGAGATTTTTCAATGGAAGTTTAGGGGATATTTGAGTGTAAGGTTTTCTTTGGTAGTGATGTAATCAGTGCTTTTAGTTATATTATGTTACTTAAGTTCTACTACAGTAATAACTACTCAAATGCATAATTTTTCACAAATGTGTTTGCAGTGGCAGTTTTAGATGACGTGGTGATGAGTGTCAGATATGGTTGATAGTGTGAGAGATCAGCTGGAACGTAAACTCAGAGTTATGGCAGACAGGCTACTTTAAAATGGAGGCTGCAGCTCCACTGCTGTAATCATTCCTTTGCTTCTCTCTTGGAACTGTTTCTTTGCTTGATTACCATAATTTATGTTCCATTATCTCATTCAAAATACCATTATGAGTAGGAAAATATGTGTATATGGTGTCATTGTTTTGTTACCCTAAGCTTTTTTTTTTATCATAAATGGTCCGCACAAAATAATTCATCACATAGTTATCATATAGCTGTTTCTCTCTATGGAATATAGTGCATGTAATAATCCATTTACTCTTCCGAAGGACATAAGTGAATGACTATTGAGTGCAGCTGCAGTGTAGGTAATGTATTGCACCATGGCCCAGTTCACCAAGGTGAAGGCTGAAGGAGTCAGACTGTACTGTATGCATGCAGGCCTCCTAGTAGCCAGGCCACCATAGGACATTACCCAGTGCTATAGATGCAGCGCCTATACTGTATGTGGGCCAGAATTGGACCAGTACGTGCCTGCAGTCACGTGCCAGCAGTCACGTACCTGACTCCAGTGTGTTGGTGTCTGAGTCAGCACAAATCGGTAATGATGCTGTCACCATAGAGGTGAACTGTCACCATAGAGGTGAACTTAGCTTGTGCATGAGTGGCTCAGTCAAAGCATAATGAGATGTTCTTGATACATTGAGCTATGTATGCTTCAAAAAGTAAGGCTTTTTGTCAGAGCTACTGGCTTAGCAAGTCCATGATATCTAAGTAGCCTATTCCTTTCTGTCCAGTAGTAGATACTGAAAGTAGTGGCCTTTAAGTTGTAGAACAGGTGTAATGTAGGTTGCGCTCCTTGAAATAGTTGTTGTTTTGTTTTTTTTGTTAAAGGTTTGCTTGTTTTGTTTCGTTGTTTTTCCAGAATGAAAACAAAGAGCGGCGCCATGCCTTTGCCTCTCTAGCTTTGCGTAAACGCTACAGCTATCTGTCTCCCCCAGCCTCCAGTGAGTCCTCATTTCCTCTTTTTAACACACACACACACACACACACACTCTCTCTCACACACACACACACACACAGGTGTACATTTAGATCTACGATAATGCCTTATGAAACATATCATCTATGGTATGGTCATGCCATGGATATACAGTATGTAATGGTCTTAAATCAATTTTCATAATGACAATACAAAACTATGGCGTTTCACAAGGTTGCTATAGTGATTATGTCGTGCTCATGGATTATTGTGTAAATGTGCTGTAGATGTAAGATATTTTATCAGAATGTTTTGAAATACTTGCCAATATTATGTCATACCACATGGTCATTTTACATGGTCATCATGCCACATTGCATGTCTTGTCATGGCATACATTGCATGGTTTATTGAGGCCTTTCTTTCAGCCTTGTCTGTCAGTTTTGCCCAGAGTTGTAAATGTTGTTATGTTTCTGTGTCCCTTGCATTTCATTGCATTTTTCTGTTGATTGCCAACTGTGGAAGGATGAAATAAAGCTTCTACTTCACATACTTTGCATACTTCTTCCTCCATTATTTTTTACACGTTGCTCAGCACTTATTGGCTTTTCAGACAGTGGTTATAGAAATAGAAATCTACAAGTCAGGTGGCCCATTTCAGGTGTGTGTCACCACATAACACAAGATCGCCACAAGATTGTGATATACATTATTAATTTTGCAGGGTTTTTTTTTTCAAAACGTGATGAAATTTACTATTTTTTCCTGGAAAATCTGTGGATTTCGAGCCATAGCCCTGAATAACGATAACATTTGGTACAGCAAAGAGTAAGAAGGGCAAGGAAAATGAAGCTAAAAGTTCCAGTGCCCCAATTAGTCAGCGTTAGCTGCTAGTTCACTATCAGGTCTGTGTTGCACCAAATGTAATTGTTCTTTTTCCTACTGACAGCACTTGATGGCCTTCAACAACATTTAACAACAGTAGAACAACAGAAATGTTCTGGAATTTTCCTGTAACACACCTTAAAAGTCCCTGAAACACCCTTGCAAGAGCATTTTTGCAAGCATAGCACTGACAAGATTATAATAATAATGAAAATAATAATGGCTTAGATTTATATAGCACCTTCAAGAAACTCAAGGCCGCTTTACAAAAAGGATAGGGGCATCTAAATAGATGCAGTATGTGCCCAATATTTCAAATCATCTAAATAGATGTGTTGTGTGCTCAGTATTTCAATCCCAAGTCTTAAAAGCATAATGTTTACGAAAAGTCAATAAGGGGATTATTTTCTTTGTCAACATCAGCGTGCCTGCCTTTTCTGCATTCATACACCGTGTCTTTTGTATGTTTTTTTTTTTTTTTTGTATATTATTTCCATTTGAGTTTGGTTTGAACATTTCCATTTTGACTTTGTTTCACTTACTGTCTACTGCACACATTCCAAAACTGAATTTCATTGTCATCTCCAAGAAAAGGTGTTTTATGCTACAGTACATCTCTGTTTTACTACTCCTGTTTTACTGACTAGTTTTCCTCTCTCTTTGTTTTTTTTTATTTAATAATTTCCGTTGCTTTATTTTCCGTTGCCATTTTATTTTCGTTACTACTTTTTAATTTTGCTTATTCAAGAAACAGCAGATCGAGAGAACACACCACAGCAAAAAGCATCAACAATGCCACAACAACAGACTCCGGGCTATGCTTACAAGCCTGTCTTTTCAACGCGATCCTACCAGTCCTGGTCATCTAACACTCCCGTTCATGCGCCTAGCCAGGCCAAATCCGGTTTCGGATCCCTCTCCAGCTCTTCTTCCAACACCCCCTGTGCCTCACCACTAAAGTCCGTCTGGTCCATCAACTCGGCATCCCCTATCAAATCAGTCGTCGGAGGTTCCCCTGTGGCCTCTGCTAGGTCCTCTAGTGAGATAGGTTCCCCTGCCCGCTCATATAGAACCATCTCCTCCCCAATAAAGACCGTGGTGCAGCAGGCCCAGTACCCAGTCCAGTCCTCCCCCACACTTATATCGTCCCCTGGGAAAAGCGTCCCAGATTCAGTGTCTGTGAAAGGGCTGGCTGCCCTGCAGGCCAGAACTTCCCCTGTGCCTCCTAGCGGGTCAATTCTTGAAAGGTCCTCCATCGCCATGACCCCTCCAGCCTCCCCCAAATCTTCCTTGAACATGTACAGCTCCACTTTGCCCTACAAGAAAGTGGTGACCTCTACTGCCCCAGTCACATCCTCACCAATCAAAACCGTCCCAGGTCTGTCCTCTGTAAGGACAAGTACTGACCCCTCTGTAGTTTCAAGGGGGTTATTCTCATCTCTCACTTCTCCCCTAAAGTCAAATGCTGCCCCGAGCACTGCAGCACTAATAAACGGGACAGTCTCCCCAACTAAATATCGATCTGCCTCCCCAACCTCCCTTCTGTCAAGCACTCTACAAGAGAGGATCCAGGCGACAACAAATGCAGCCACAACCAGCGTCAACGCAGTTCTCGACGAGGTGGAAAAAACCTTCAACTCCTGTTCTGCCTCAGGCTATGGCACACTGAAGTCCATGTCTTCCACACCATCGTCCTCCTATCAGTCATTCCGTTCCTCTGCTTCCAACTCCCTTTATGCCAACATGAGGCCCTCGCCTTCCTCCACCACATCTGTCACGTCAAGTACCGTCACAGTTCCTGTATACTCTGTCATTAACGTTTTACCTGAGCAGCACCAATTTAAAAAGCTTCCAGACGTGTCAAAATCAGCTGCTGCTCTGTTGTCTCCTAGAAAGACAGCCCCTGCTGAACCCAACAAACAGTCCCAGTCTTCCTTTGCCCGGACATTGTCACCAGTCAAAACACCTCTGTTCATGTCTCCCTCAGCTCTTAAGTCCACTGCCTCCACATCCCCTCTCTCCTCTAGCCAGGAGATACTGAAGGATGTAGCCGACATGAAAGAGGACTTGATCAGGATGTCGGCCATTTTGCAGACTGACACCAGCTCAGCCAGTAAAGGTCTGCGCTCCGATTCTCCCAAAGAGAAAATGGAGGATGAAGAACCTTACAGAATAGTAGAGAAAGTTAAGCAGGATCTTGTCAAAGTCAGTGAGATACTGACTAAAGATGTCTTAAGAGACAGCAAGGTTCAACGCAAACCAAGCATTGAAAATGAGGATGAAATGGATGACAGCCAACACAATAACTGGAGAAGTCCACCCCGATATGAGACAGTGACCCAACAGGCTAAATCAAAGACCATGCCAGAAAGGGACTTTAACCTGGCAAAGGTGGTGGACTATCTTTCTAATGACATTGGTGCTAGTCCTCTTTCTAAAATTGCAGAGGCCAAGCAAAGGAATGAGGAGGTGAGGAGAGAAGGGGAGGAAAAACAAAAACGAGTGCTTAAACCTGCCATTGCCATCCAAGAGCACAAACTCAGAATGCCACCAACCAACATGCGTCCCTCTGCCTCAGAAAAAGAGCTATGCAAGCTAGCTGAGGCTCTGTTTGGAAGTGATACTGTGTTGGACTCCCCAGATGACATCTCTCACGACCAGGACAAAAGTCCACTCTCAGACAGTGGCTTTGAGACAAGGAGTGAGAGAACACCTTCTGCCCCACAGAGTGCTGAAGGCATGGGACCCAAGGCGCTCTTCCAGGATGTGCCGATTCCTCCTGTCATCACTGAAACAAGAACTGAAGTTGTCCATGTCATACGGAGCTACGAGCACCCAGATGACGTTCATGAATCAGCCATGGAGGAAGTGAGAGTGTCTAAACCACCTGCCCAGTGCATTGATGTTGAGCCCAGATCTCCTGGAGGATCCATTAAGGACAGAGTTAAAGCATATCAAGCAAAAACCAACCAAGAAGAAGAATCAATGATGGGCAAAGGCATGAGGGTGAAAGAGGAAACACATATCACAACAACAACTCGTATGGTCTACCACAAGCCTCCCAACAAAGAAGGCACCTCTGAGAGACTGGAAGAAACTATGTCTGTGAGAGACATCATGAAAGCTTTTCAGTCAGGACGAGATCCCTCCAGAGAATTATCAGGCTTGTTTGAACACAAAACTGGAGGTGATGGTCACAGAGCTGAATCTATACAAAGGGCACCTGAGAGGGACATGTCTGGAATGCCCAAAGTAGAGAGAATTATTGAGGTTCATATTGAGAAAGGGAACAAATCAGAGCCAACAGGTGTCATAATACGTGAGACAAAAAAACACCCAGAAAAGGAGATGTACATCTACCAGGGAAACAGTGGAATAAAGGAATATCCTACCAGAGGACAGGAAGACGAGGAACCTGAGGACTCACTTCCTTGTTATTTGGACTCCTCCCGAGTGAACACACCTGTGTCTCAGGAAGATGACAGCCGCCCGAGTTCAGCTCAACTAATGGCAGATGACTCCTACAAAACCTTGAAGCTTCTGAGCCAGCATTCTGTAGAGTATCAGGATGATGAGTCATCCGAAAACAGGGGAGAGTCTTACAAATTTGCAGAAAAAATGCTCCACTCTGACAAATTTGACTCTTCACACTCAGATTCCGATGAGTCAGTTATTGATAGGTCACGTATGCAGGGCCACAGTAGGAGTGTCTATGACGAAGGAGGTCACCGTGGCTCCATGAGGGAGTACATGTTGAAGCCCTCAAAGAATTCCTCAGATAGGTCCAACCCAGACAGCCAGTATGACAAACTAACACTGCTTCAGTATTCCTCAGAGCCAGGTAGCCCTAAGCAGTCTGTATGGATGCGAGTCACAGAGGATAGGCAGGTGAAGAACAAGGAGAAGGTCTACGAGGACAGGGTAGATAGGACTGTGAAAGAGGCAGAGGAGAAACTAAGTGAGGTCTCTCAGTTTTTTCGTGACAAAACAGAGAAACTAAACGATGAGCTGTCATCCCCTGAGAAAAAGTCCCGCCGCCCAGACTCTAGAGAGACAAGATCAGGGCCAAGCTCTACACGAAGTAGCCCAGAGAGAACGGTGCACAGGAACGGAGGGAGTGGGGAGGAATGGAGCAGGGACAGATTTAGGGATAGATATGGGTCAAATGACAGAAAATGTGCCAGCTTGCCAAGTAGCCCAGAGAGGCGTGCACTCTTTCATTATGGCGACGAAAAGCAGAAACAAGCTGATGTCTCATCAACAAGCAGTTTGAGTGAGACATCCAAATCGTTCCAGCCGTCCACTTCTAAAGTCAGTTCAGTCAGGATGAAGTTTGAGGCTGAGGCTCAGAAACAAGATAAAGGCCCTCAGTGGGCAGGGCAAACATCACCCTCTACGATCAGAAAGCTCTCAGAGACCAAGCCAGCCTATCAGGTTTTTGCAGGAGCTAATACCCCAAAATCAGGAGACTCCTGCAGTAGGGAACAAAGCCCCAAAAAAGATCATGATCCTGATGGAAGTTCAAAAAATCCGAACTATTATGTTAGAGGAGCTCAGGCCTTTTCTCAAAATCAGTCAGGTGAAAGGCACAAACCCCTTCCCAAAGGTTCCTCCCCTAAACACCACAGCAATATGAGAGAGCAAGAATCAGAAGAAAAAAAAACTTACAAGAGCTGGGAAAGTCATGGCAATGGACACCACAAAGCTCACAATGAGAGTGAGGGAGAAATAGCAACTAAGGAAGAAACAACAAAAAAAATTATCTACACAGAACTTGTGATCCGAGAAGATAGCAGTAACTCTGACCAGTGTAACAGAGGTCTAAAAAAAAACTCGGAATCACAAATTCCTGTTAGGGTTTCATCTAGTTTTATAAACCATCATCAGAGTAGCACATTAAAGTTAGATAACTCAGTCAAAGCTCATGATAGGGGTAGTTCACAAATACCCACATTAGCTAGAAACCGGCTGAACTGTAGCTCCGATGAAAACAGGTCTTCTAGTGATTTGTCATCCATAGGATCTGCCTCAGAGTCGATCGCCACCGTAATTTGTAATGGTGTCGATAGTGATCAAGTAGAGTACATGGAAAAGGTGTCACCTGTTGCAACTGCAGAGAGTTTCAAAGACATCAAGCCTCTTCCAGTTTATGTTAGCATTCAAGTTGGCAAGCAGTATGAGAAGGAAACTGCCACAGGACAGCTGAGCACATACAAAAAGATAGTCAGTCACGAAAGTCGGACAGTGCACGAAACAAGGGGAGCGTTTTACCAGGTAAAACAAAAGCAGCCTCCCTCTCCCCAGGGTAGTCCAGAGGATGACACTCTGGAACAGGTCACCTTCTTGGACAGTTCTGGAAAAAGCCCAGTCACCCCAGAGACTCCTACATCTGAGGAAGTAAGCTATGACCTTACATGCAGAACACCGGAGTCTGTCATCGGCCCCATGGCAGGCATGCCGAGCCCCATCCCTGAGGAGTCTGAGGAAGAAGAAGGGAAGACGTTCATTTTCAATGAATCCAAACCAGCAAAACCCTCTGAGCCTAAGAAAGGAAACCAAGAGGTGCCCAAAAGACCAAAGGACAAAAGAGTTGCGTATATCGAGTTTCCACCACCTCCCTCTGCCGAGGGAGAGCAGTCTGAACCCGAAAAGAAAGGATCATGTCCCTCCTCTGAGGCTGAGACAGAGATGATGGAGGTGAACCTCCAAGAGGAGCACGACAGGCACCTCCTTGCAGAGCCCATCATACGAGTCCAGCCTCCATCACCCCTTCCCCCGGGGGCTGATGAGAGTGACTCGAGTGATGATGAGTCCGTGTTCCAACCCATTCCCCTCAAAAAGTACAGCTTTAAGATAGCTGAGGACACCCCAGAACCAAAACGAACAAGGCAGAGAAGGGATAGGAATGGCTCACACCAGAAGGACTCAGCCTTGAATGGTGAAGGGAAAGGAGATGATGTTGAGCTCGAGCCAAATGGCAATGATCAGTCAATCACAGACTGCTCAATAGCAACCACAGCTGAGTTCTCCCATGACACAGATGCCACAGAGATTGATTCCCTGGATGGCTATGACTTGCAAGATGAGGATGATGGCCTGAGTGATCCAAAAACATCAAGTCTCTCAAATGATGGAAAGGCAGGAGATCGTTCATTCAGCCAATCCAAGCTTGAAGTCATTGAGGAAGAAAGTTTGCCAAATGAGGAGGGAGCAGGGGAAAAGGCTAAATCAAAAAGCAACTCAAAAGAGAAAAATTCAGAAGATGAGGAGCTTTTTTCCTTGGAGGGAAGGCACCCAGATAGGCTAGGAGTAGACAGCTGGACAGATGACTTGAACACCACCTTTAAAACAGTTGCCACCAAGGGTCTAGAATTTGATCCATGGTCTACAAAAGAAGGCGAGGATGATTGCTTTGACTACAAAGGAAAAGATGAGGACCCCAAACCTTTTGGTTTGTCTGTAGAGGACAAGTCTCAGGCAACCACACCTGACACTACCCCTGCTAGAACTCCCACAGATGAGAGCACGCCAACTAGCGATCCCAATCCTTTCCCCTTCCACGAGGGCAAGATGTTTGAGATGACTCGCAGCGGTGCTATTGACATGAGCAAGCGGGACTTTGTTGAAGAAAGACTTCAGTTTTTCCAGATTGGTGAGCATACCTCTGACGCTGGGAATCCAGGGGACAAGGGGAAAGGGGGCAAGAGTACAGGACTAGTGGCCTCCCAGGCAAAGGCAGGGGAGAGAGCTGTAGAGGGGAACAGAGAGGCCACCACAGCCAGCACACCATCCATGGCCAACCCCAGTCAGCCCAGCTCTGGCTGCCTGGATCCCTCACCTAGTGACATTGCAGAGATTGCCTCCTCTTGCACAGTCACAGCCTCTAAGGTTGACACAAAATTACGCACACCCATTAAAATGGGAATCACTGCCTCCATTACCATTAAGAAAGATGCTGGTTCAGCCGAGTTAGCGGACGTTAAGACAGAAATATCAGAGAGTCTGATGCCAGAGTATGTTAGTTTGAACAGCAATATTGTTGATAGTCAGTTTGCCAGCAAGCGCTCAGAAACAAAGCCAGGTGATAGAAGAGATCTTCCTACTGAGAATTGCAATAACAACAACAACCTAGAATCATCCAGTGTACAGGCAAATTACATCCAGCGAGGAAGTGTAGTTTTTAACCTACAGACATCCTCTCAACCTACTCTTCAGAAAGCCAGTAGAATAGAGGCTCAGATCAGTAAAGAAGCAGTGGAAAGAGTAGGGGAGAAAGCCAGTAGTCATAGTGAACAGTGGAAAGCTGACACTTCCAAGGAGTCAGAGATCAGACAGCCCAAGTCAAGACTCCCAGTCAAAGCCTCTGGATTTACATTCCAGAGTTCAACCTCAGGGAAACAGAAGCCCAGGCAAGTTGTGAAGCCAGAAGCGAGGAAAGGAGTCACTCCTGCCCCACTGCCCTTAGAGCCTAGGTCCAGAATCCCAGTCAAAGATGTCAAAGCAAACAGCGCACTGGTGTCCCCAGTTACAGCTCAGGTAGCACCTAGGATGATCAAGCCCAAGGCTGAGAAGGCAGTTGTGCAGGTAGTCAGTGCCTCCAAGCCGCTTCCTAAAGTCAGTCCGGCAGGTACAGTGAGTGAGGCAGCAGCAGCGGCAAGTAGGCAGTCGGACCTAAGTGAGGTGTGTAGACGTTCCATCGAGTTCTTTGAGAGTGTTAGCGGCGAGACGCTAAAGCTGGCGAAGCGTCTGTCAGACGAGGAGAGGCAGAAGCGCGGGCAGGGAGAGCAGTCACAGTCCGAGGAAGACAGCAGCCGCAGCAGCAGCATCAGCACCTCCAGGAGCAGCTCCCTGTCGGACCCCTCTCAGCCATCACAGCCCTCCAACTCCGCCGGCTCCGCCCGTGGGGCTGTGCCCTCCAGGGCAAAGGTCACCAGGGGGTCGGGAGGTGAGAGGAAGAGGAGCCGGCGGACTGGAGGCGGGAAGGAGGGGCGGCAGGTGGCAGGGACACGCGGGGCGCCCCCAGTCGCGGAGATCAAGCCTAGTTTGTAAAACTTTACTAGAATTTTCATATTGATCCTTATTAGTTGCATGAGCCGTTGTGATTGGTTAATTGATTTGATTTGACTTGTCTTGACTGCCTGTGGCGTGTCTACCTGTAGCTGTCATTATCGTCATACTTGTCATCCCTGTACTCTGTGTTACTGTGCTGTAGTGTCCTTGTCAGATTCGACCCTCCACACTCTCTCCCAGCTATTCTACTAATCTTTGGAAGAAAGATTACTCTAGCAGCACCGAGATACTGGGCTACCAGACCAACTAGCTAGTGTCCTACCAAGGCATTCTGTCTGTCTGTTTGTGTGTCTGTACAGACTTGTGTCTGATTTTTATTCCTAGAATCAGTCTTGACTAAACGAGACTATACAGGTATCTGCATGCTTAGTCCTTTTCCCTCTTGATAGAGGATATCACTCCACTGTAGAACTTTTTTCCACATCCGTCAAATCTGTTAATGTTGGCTTTTTATGTTCTTCCCTATACAATTATTTCCTGTTATAGCCTGTGTAGACAATGTAACAAACTTTCACAGACACACTAGTTAATGTAATACCCTCTGTAACTTTTCTTGCCATCCATAGCGGCATGCTAATATAGTAATACAGTATGACAAATGAATGTTTATATTTCAAACACACTGTCTACAGTAGACATCTTACCTCTGTCAGTTTTCAGAGAGTAGCCAGTAAATCTGTTTTGTTTGGCCAGAAAAGTGTACAGTATACAACATGTCTTTATTGTATTTTTAGTATGTAAGTACAACACTGATACAAGCATGTTTTTTTTAATGTCATGTCTTCCAGGTCCCCAAAGCCCTTGTGAAAGAACAGACTTGCGAATGGCCATCGTGGCTGATCACCTTGGACTTAGCTGGACGGGTGAGATAGAGCTGTCATTTAATAAGCTAGCATGTACTGTACAGTATGTCTGGGAAATTGTTACTTGGTTACATTAAAAAGGTTGCGCACATCCCATGTCAAGGTCCAGGATAAATGTGAATCCTTCCTCAGATAGAATCTGCAACACCCTTATGGACAACATCCATAAGGACACTACGAAGAACTCTCAACTTGAACTGAAATGAGCTTTAACATTAGATGAATCCTATAACACTGTGAACCCAATATCAAATAGACACACTGTACGGGACTTGAACTTGTCCTCTTGTCCTCCAAAAACCCTAAAGATATGAATCATCTACAGTACTCTGACATCTGTTTTTGTTGGATGGCAGAATGCATTTTCATTGCTAATTATTTGTGAGAATATGCAGCAAGTAGTGACAGTTTCTAGGAGAGGTTACATTTGGGGACCATCAGCTCCTCATTTTTTTGGTCAGAGCAAGATGCCATAAGGCATGAGTCATTGTTTGAGTTGGCAGAAGTGATTGTGCTTTTAGCTTTACTATCACATCACGTGTCATTGAAAAGCTATTTCTGAGCCAATGTTTGTCCATATAAGCGTATTCCACCGATGCGGTGACCATGACTGCTGACTGGTGGTCTAGAATGTTCTTGGGAAGCAGTGTTTTCAGTAGCACACCATCTGTTGTCTCTTAATCGTGTGGGAATATGGGCTGTGTTCAGAATCCCTGACAACAGTGTGTCAGGCCAATGTTCTGGCCTTGAAGTGATTCAGATAAGCTCAGATTTCTACTACTACTGTTAGTCCTCCAACTACTGCAAATAGACAAATAAAATCTGTTA
>JAUCNH010000035.1:9590228-9600501 GCA_032353275.1 Sardinella hualiensis | reverse complement strand
GTGCTAATTCAAAGCACACTTATTAGAAACTATAAGCTCTTATGACATGAACTCCAGTGTGCACAAAAGTAACACTATTTTGAATAAGCTATTTGTTTATGAGTATACTGACAGTGTTCCTTCTGTATATGCACACATATACAGGTGTATACTGTCTGCTTGTTTGTGTGCTGCATAAACTTGTCCAGTTCTGGTCAGACAGATCCTCAGGAGTAATATGATAGTTCTAGTAGAGGGGCATGCCATGCATGTGTTACTTTTTTTTTTTTAAAACTAGTTTCATTACAACATTGTTACTCAACTTATTGTTTGCTAAGTTTCATTTGTGTGTTTGTGTGTTTGTTTGTTTGTTTACGTGCCCTGTCTATTTGCTCTCCTTTGTTCCTGCCCTTGTAAACACCACAGCGAGAGACTGGAGCCCTACAGACAGCGCTAGTGTCCAAACTAAGGCGTTATCTCTTGTGCTGGTGTCATGCTCCATAGATATGTGTCTAGAAGAGTCTAATGGAATGTCCAGACAGACAGAAAGACAGGCAGACAGACAGACAGTGACAGTGTGGAGTCTCTCTCTGGGAGTGTCATCTAGAGGGCTGTGTGTTTTCTCTGCATGAACACTGACCCTATGTTCCTCCATATGCTTCAGTCAACGACTCCAATGTTCAGTTCCTCGACCAAGATGACGACGACGACCCCGACACTGAGCTGTACCTCACCCAGCCCTTCGCATGCGGGACAGCCTTCGCCGTCAGTGTCCTGGATTCTCTCATGAGTGCAGTAAGTGTGGAGGGACTTATGGCATGGAGCGCTAGCTTTGGCTAGGCATGTTCCTATTTTTTTTTTATCGATGTGCACTGTGCTTTGCTTTCCTCTCAGATCACAGGCTTTCATACTGTATGTATATCAGGATCCTAGCACAGCTTATTTCACTGACTCAGCTTTTTTACAGCAGGCTCTAGGGCAGAGAGTCTCTCGAGTAGTCAGGTAGAAAGTCTTTAAGGTGTGCTTTCCTGGCAGCTGTTATATGCCATAGAAGATAAAGGTAAGGTAAAATGTAAAGAAATGGCATCGTGCACTCAGATGTAGAATCTAAGCATTACTGGTAGGCTGACGTGAGTAAATGAAATGCCACATTGATCAGACAGCACTGTCATCTGTGGTGACATCAAAAGGAAAGTTGTTGCCATGGATTTTCATAGAACTTGTCAGGGAATGAACTTTCAAAAGGCTTATTAGATCTCTTAACAAGGTAAAGCACCCACACTTCCCAACGACACACACATGACATACTCAGGTGAACCATTAGGTCCAACAGCTTTTATCTCTAAACAATGTCATCTTCTGTTAAAAAAGTGAAAGAAGGACTCTCTATCTCTCTGTCTCTCTCTCTCTCTCTCTGTCTCTCATTTTCTTCCTCTCTTTCATTTTCTCTCTCTGACCACACTGTTATCCCCCTCACCCATATGATGGCTTAATTCCAGGAGCCCTCAGTTTGAGTGAAGTTAGAACAAAGCAGCCTTCAAGTGCGTTTCGCTCTGGACAGAGGTGAAGGCGCCTAATAGACAGCTCTCATCCATCATCCTGCTCAATGTAGCTGTCAGAGGCACACAGAGATGTTCCCGTACTCAGCCTCACAGTGACACACACACACACACACACGCACACACACACACTCAGACCCTCGCTACACCACAGAAAAGAATACTGCACTATCTGATGTATGAATAGAAAAAGTAGAAGCGCCTCATAAACACGACATTGTTTGAAAAGGCACTGAGGCCAGAATCATTTGAAGTCCACATGGAACATGGAAACATATGGAGTGAGAGACTGAGAGCATAAGAGCAGACGGAAGGAGTTACAGTACAGCTCTCTAAGCCTGATGAAAATCAAGCTTTGTTCAAGTGTGGTAGTGGCTGTACACACAGTATACAGTATGTCTGCCTTCATTCCATATGAAATGCAATAAATATTGTATTTTATGACCAGTTAAAACAACAAGCATTTTCAATACATCTACAGTGTCTAAAATCTACGGAGCCCCTAAGGTGACATGAAGAAAAAAAAAAACGAAGGGGGGGAAAAAAAACGAAGGTAAAAAAAAATAAATTATATGTACTGGGGACAAACACTAACTAGAGATCTCAGGCGGTATTCACTAAGAATTTTATCTTAGGAGTACTCCTAAATCGCAGTAAAAGCTGTTATGTAGGAGTTGTTTCTTAAAAGTTATTCTCAAAGCAGTTGAGNNNTAGCCTACGCCACTCACATTTGGGTTAGACTTCCAAAATTCAGGTCTTTCGATTGATATAAAATGATTAATTGTAGATCTAAAGTCCAGTACCACCAGTGTAGAAGACAATGATGTTTTTTTAAGCAATATAACTTGAGTGGGAGTGGGGTTTTTCATGGATATTCTCCATAGGTGCAGTTTGGACGCCGGCACAAAGCCGAAGGCAGAGGTATTAAAAACAATACTGTAGGCCTAATGTGAAATCAAAACCTGAATTGCATTTCATCCATGAGGATATTCACAAACAACCTCACGACCACGACCAGTTCTAAGCTTAGTTTTGCATCTCTTGTTCTCAAACAACACAGCAGTTCAAGAGAACTGCCAAATGTGATGTTATGAAAATCACTGCTCTCTTGCTTAGAATGAATGGAATGTCACCCATGGTATATCGTGGGATATCCTCATGATTATGGGCTGTGAAGAGTCACCCATGGTATATTGTGGGATATCCTCACTCCTCATCCTCATTGTGGGATATCCTCACTCCTAGCGATGCATAGAATGCATCTTGTCCAATCAGAAATTGCTAAATAGTTCGACTTTGTTGTATAATTATACAGTATATATTTGATGTGTTAAAGGTATTGCACAGTGCATTACACAAACAAGGGATTCAGCTTTCAGCTCCCACCTTTGCTTGTTGGCATCATTTACTTCATATGGAGGCCTCTCCCCTTCTCTGTCCAGACGTACTTCAACGACAACATCCTGACGCTTATTCGGACCCTGGTGACGGGGGGAGCCACTCCGGAGCTGGAGGCGCTGCTGGCTGAGGAGAATGCACTGAGAGGCGGCTACAGCACGCCACAGACACTGGCCAACCGCGACAGGTGTCGGGTCGCGCAGCTGGCCCTCTATGATGGGCCCTTCGCAGACTTGGGGGTAAGTGGATGTTTAAGAGGAGCCGACAGGTTCTGTCACGTCCTCGGGCACCACACGTTTCACACCACTGGCCTCGACCACACAGTAATCCGAACTGAATAAGCCAGCATGCAACAAAAGGCAGTTGCTATCTGTGCAGAGGCCAGAAAAATAATGTCTGCCTTTAGAGGTTCGATATGTCATTTTATTTGTTTACAGTGTTTGCATATTATCACCACCACAATGTGTGTCTGTTTGGCGCTGAGTATTTCAGGCACTGTCACAAGGGTGCATAAACACACATGTGAAGGGAGATATAAAGAATCCCAGCTGTCATATTATTGTCATTATTTAAATAATCTGATGGGAGATGCAACCCAGTGCCGCCGCCATAATTTCTGCTCACATTCCGCCTCAAGTCCGTCACATGATTTTACTCTCTCCATGTGTTAGCTTTTTGATGAAATGCTGATTATGCAACAACGTCTTGCTATCTCTGGCTTTCAGGACGGCGGCTGTTACGGCGACCTGTTTTGTAAGGCGCTAAAAACATACAACATGCTGTGCTTCGGCATCTACAGACTACGAGATGCGCATATAAGTACGCCCAGCACGTGCACCAAACGGTGAGCTCATCAACACTCTGATTTGTTTTTCCCCCCTTTCTTTCTTTTTCAAATCCCTCCTCCCTGTAGGCTCTTTTTACAGCTACGCTGATAGCTTGTCCCCCGTGGTGGGCTATTGACCTTCTGCCTTGTAAAACAAATCAAAACCGCTGGCTAGAGAAATGCCAGGTCCCTGGGTACCTTAACGAAATGGCCACTAAGAGCCGAAAATATTATTGTCCCCTTAGCAAGCAGTGTCTAAATCAGAAGCGCATGAAACATCCCCGCCCCCTGTGTCCCCCCTGTCTCTGCGGACCTGCAGGTACGTCATCACCAACCCGCCCTACGAGTTTGAGCTGGTCCCGTCAGACCTGATCTTCTGCCTGATGCAGTTTGACCACAACGCGGGCCAGTCCCGGACCAGCCTCTCCCACTCCTCCCACTCCTCTCATTCCTCCAGCAAGAAGAGCTCCTCCGTCCACTCCATCCCCACCGCCAACCGCCAGAGCCGCAGCAAGGCCCGCGAGGCCCGCGACAAGCAGAAGTAAGGAGCACCATCCAGCCCACAGCCGGCCCACAGGCCAACTCTGCTGTGTTAATGACTGGACGTGGGTGGGGGGTTGTTGATGGAGGGTTATGTGTGTGTGTGTGTGTGTGTGTTTGTGACTGTAGCTGTATCCATTGCCAGGTCTGCGTGTATATGAATGTAGTCTGCGTCCACTGAGAGCGTCCTGAGTACTGTGTTGTTTTCTCGTGCGTGGAGTTGTTGTCATGGGTTTGTGTGTTTGCACCAGTTGTCATTTGCATGCATTCCCCTGAGCTCCGACATGTGACATCTAACATAACCGCCATCGCTAAGCACACCCACACCGACTCCCGTCAGCCTTAGATCACACACTTTTGTTTAGGTGTCACACACCTACAGCACGCCTGGGCACGCACACAGCACAGACAGCTGGGCTCTATGTGCAGCTCATGTAGGTCAGCAACCCTGGCACTGTTGTTAGAGGTTGGACATGCAGCACAGCACATGTTACTGGCCTGATATGGCAGACAATTGGAGACTCAAAGTGGGAGAAAAATATATTGTGTGTGTATTGTAGGTGTATATCCTTTGTGTCGGTGTCTATACATACTAATATTTGTATATCGTTGTTTATATACAAATATTCATATGCATATGTATTGTTAGTGTACTTGTTGTGTTAGTGTACTCGGAGTATAAGTGTACAGTACTCTCCCATTACTCTCTGTCTTTGACACAGATGAATAGTTTGTAAGCAGCGGAGATAGACTGAGATCGACCTCAGGCTGAAATCTTTAGCCCAATCACTGCTGGACATCCGCTTCTTCTGTGTTAATTCATCCACATCTGTTTAGTCTTGTGTGCGTTTGCAGAAGTTTGCATGTTCATGTTTTGATTAATTACACTGCTTAATTTGAGTTCTCTTTTACTTTACCAGTACAGTAACATTGGGAGTTTTTCACAATGCTGCTAGATTGCTGAAAAGACGTTAGATCTTAATGCTGCTGTTCTAGTGGTATACATTTGATCTGCTCTTTAGGATGTCTGTATCTGTAGGTCCTATTTACAGTCACCTGTGGGAAATATTCTGGCTTGCAGCATAAGATTTTAATGTAGTTTGCTTATTGAGATGTGTTTCAGTTGAGAGATGGTTAGATCTTAGGCCTTAGGATCTTAGGTTTTCCAACAAAGTGCCTTCAGACCAGACTGAGTATTAATGGTACCATTCAGCAATGAACTGAATTGAATTGGACTGAATCAACAGTACAGACTGTAGTCTTTGTATTCTAGTCTATTGAAGACAAAAGACAAAAGCTGATCATTTAGGATCTTTTTTTAAATTCTAGAAAACATGCAGCTAGGTCATAAAATTCTCATAAAAGTCACTTTGAATTATGCAGAAGCAGGTTAATAATTGATCAGGCTTGTAATGGTAGGCAAGTGATGTCTTACTCCTTTTGTTAATGTGCTTTCTGATACACAATATCATGTGTGCCACAGAGCACAGTAGAGTCTAGTTGTGTAGAGTGTTAAGAGTGCCTCTGTGTACTAGAATGCACTTGCAGTACAGTACACAGTATATGACCAGTAGCAATACATTGGTCATTTCAGTGATTGTGTTTGACACATGTCATTTGCCTTAAAACTTACGTAGCTCACTTTTTTTTCTGAAGTGCAACCAGGATGAATAGAATGGGCCAAGGTATGCAAGTTAATGATTCTGCATGACACAGCACCTTTTGTGGGGGTTTGAAAAGCATAACTTTGTCCTTTGTGGAGCACTGTTATGAAGGGAAAACCTTTTCTTTTTCTTTTTTAAGAAAACTAAGTCATGCCTCTCTTTTTTTTTTTTAATTTTTGCTTTCTCATGGAAAGCAAAATGGCTGCCACTCCTGCTGAGCCCTTGTCATGCCCAGGATCACCCCAGCATTGCATGTGGATGACCATTCTTCCTTTCTTTACTTCCTCTTCACTTGCCCTCGACCTTTCTCTCAGTCCCCACGATAGTTTGGGCCGCCTCTGAGCAGACGGCTCCCCTTTTGGTTTCATCCTCCCCCCTTTTCTTTGAGGTAGAAGCAAATTGCATTGTGTGAGAGGTCTGTGTGTTTGGTATGCTATCCTATGAAATGTTCAAATTCCATTTCTTTTCAAATGCTCTGAATATTCTGTCATTCACACTTATGTGAGCATAGGATATTGGGATAGTTACGCTAGAAGTCCTAAAAGTTTGTGTCCGTCTGGAATACCAGAATTTGTGGCCAACACAAGCTCAAGTGGAGTAAAATATGAAGCCTGTCACATCCCCTCCCAAGCAAAAGTGGACGAGTTTGGAGGGGGGGGAAATCACCCTCTCGCAAGCAATCTCCTCTAAATAAAAAAATAAAAAAAAAGAAGGCCAAGCGTGAGATTCTAAA
This sequence comes from Sardinella hualiensis, assembly GCA_032353275.1. NCBI lineage: Eukaryota > Metazoa > Chordata > Actinopteri > Clupeiformes > Clupeidae > Sardinella > Sardinella hualiensis. The sequence goes on along the minus strand of JAUCNH010000035.1, from coordinate 9,593,802 downwards.
TTGCCAGGTTTGGAGGGCCCTCTCCTCTCCAAATCCCCCTCCTTAAGCTCTGGGTGTGATCCATCAGCAGCAGTATCACGGCTGGGCTCCAGGGGGAAGGGGGGGGGGGGTGGAGGGGATGTGGTGGCTGACACCTCCCAGCACCCCAGGCAGCGGCTCGCATACATCAAACGCCTGCTCTGCTCAGTGACACACAGCCCTGCAGTCAGCGGCCGACCTGACACGCTGAGGTGTGCCCCACATCTCAACTTCAAATTACATGTTCCAGTGTGAGCAAATGCCATTAGGAATGAGGCTGTGGACAGGGCTGGCTGAAAACACCTGCTCCATATGGTCCAAGTCCTGAACCACCCCCCCCACCCAATTTGGCATTCCCTCCTCGGACTAAAAAGCACCCTTCATACACGAAGCGCTGCGTTAGCCACCGCTAGTGACACGTTGCTGCCGCTGCCGCAGTGGTTTAAAAGCGAAGCCCAGAACCAATTCTGCCAGTTTAATTGTTGGTCAAAATTCAGGCAATGAGCTTTAGAAGAGATGCTTTACATTACTGTATGTTGAGTTCTGAGTTATTTGTGAAGGTGTATGTATGTTATGGATGAAAACTCTTTCTGTTTGTGCTCTGCTCTGCGTAATATGGAGTGTGTGGATTGGATGGATTCTAACTTTGTGTCCCCTTGGTTCCCTCCCTCCCCTTGCCCCCCCATCCCCCCACCCCTCCCCACCCCTCTGCAGAAAAGAAATGGTTTACAGATGAACCAGAAAATGCCTACCCAAGGAACATTCAGATCAAGCCTATGAGCACTCACATGACCAATCAAGTCAATCAGTACAAATCCACTAGCAGCCTGATCCCACCAATCAGAGAAGTTGAAGACGAATGCTGAGCTGAGATCCAGGGCTCCTGACAAAGGGAGGAGGAGGANNNTTTTTGTTCAAGCTGAGAGGCAAGTCTGGTGGCAACGAGAGGTGTTGCGATACTTCTGTCTCCCTACCACAGTTCTACATGAGCGAAGGAAAACTGGAAAGGAAGCCTCCTATGTGTATACCTTTAATGTTACTTCCAAGGATTTGATTTCGAAAATGTACACATAGAGATGTATATAGTTGACAATCAAGTAAGGATTGTACAGCCCCCTAGCACTTTTTCAATTTACTTTGAGAGTTTAAAAAAAAAAAAAAAGAAAAAGGTCTTTACTGCTATTCTGTTGCAATAGTTGACTGTGTGTGACCAGACTCTGTGACTTCACAGTTGTGGGGGATGACGGCCACGTTGGTAACACTAATCCATCGCCCAAAGAATCTCCTGAGAAGCTCTCAATTGGCCAACACGGTTCTAGTCCTCTTTGGTCACATATCCCATGTCTGCTTCTTTTGTATTTGCACTAATAACAATCAAGTTATTTTTTAATGAATGACTTGAAACATCAAAGCATTACACAAGCCATCTAGCTATACCATGGGAGAAAGACAACAAAACAAAACAAAACAAAACAAAAAACAAAAAATCAAAAAGAATGAAAAGTGTCAAGTTCATTCACCGAATTCACCGAACTAGTGTGGGGGCCTGTAGTGAGCTTAGCCGGAGAGGCGCTAGCTGGGGATGGCTTAGGCACTGTTAGGGGAGGCGCTCTGGCTGGGACCTCCCCTGACTGCTGCTGCTGTCTTAGCTTAGCTTAGCTTAGCTTAGCTTAGCTTAGCTCAGCTCCCGGAGCGGAAGCCGTGTCTGTGAACCACAGGCACCTGCTGTAGCACGCTGCTGCATGGGCCTCTGCTGGGGCCAGGCCATTAACATGGCAGTCCAGTCCAGTTCCCTTCAGTGGGACTGGCTGCGCCACTCGGCCTGGACGTGTACGGGGTGAATGTGCCCAAGTCCCATTTCTTTAGCCCCATTGGCAGTCCGGGCAGGTTCTCACGCGCCGTGCTCTAGGGCGCGTGTGCAGTGAGGAGTGGCTGGTGCTCTCCAAAACATAGCATAGCATAGCATAGCATAGCATAGCATAGCTCTCTTTCTCCATATTTGGCAATATGTTCTGCATTGCTGCACTGATTCTGTTGATGTTTCTCCATCGCCTGTGTCTGTATGGGATGAAGCCTAACTACTGCTGTATGTGACCTGCTGTTTGGCTCAAGGCTCATGGCGGCTTCAGCCTCACACACACACACACACACACACACACACACACACACACCCAGGCCAGTGAACAGCATCCATATAGGAATGCGTTGTTGGCTTGACCGTGTCCACAGCCGTGTCCCACTTGTGATTGAGCTCGGCAGTCCAAAGCTGCCTTAATGAAGAGGTGTCAGTATGTCTCCGTGGACATGCCCAATAGATAAAAGATAAAACGGATTGGATTCAAGTGCGAATGCCACATATCGCGTGAAGTGGGCATCAATAGGGTCCTCCTTTGGCTGTAGCCAGTGCCTGGCACGGGGTTGGCATGGAGGTAGCAAAGAGCTTGGATGTTCTCCATGACCAACCCTCATGCCGCTCCATACAAGCCCAACACAGAGCCCTCAGAAGTGGGCAGACCCCTCAGAACGAGCTCAGTCACAGGTGGCGAACGCTACGGAGGCTGACGAGGGACATACCACTCATTCCCTCGCGCCCCCAGACAAGCCCAACACGAGTCCACAATAAGAACTGAACCTGAGCCGCCATGACGCCTTGATATTGTGATGCTAGTACTGTTAAAAAGGGGATTCGCAGAAATTGGAACATTGTTTCAAGTCTTCTGGCATATTTATACATACGTACATACTTATTTTGTATCCATATGAGCATAACCATTTTGTACTTATTTTTATACACATCAGAGAACTTTATTTCGAAATTTAGCATTATCTTGAATACAGTACAGCTGTACTTGTATGACATATCGATACAGTACCACATCTCAGCCCTGGACAGGGTACACACAGACAAAACCACACAGCTTTGAAATCGACTTGAAGTCCGTCTCAGAGTCACCTGGAACCAGTTCCCATCCCTCCAGTCCAAGCCCTCACCTGGTCTCCAGTGCTCACTGAACCCTCCCGGGCCACTTGGAGGGATCTCCATAGCGCACATAGACTGATATCCATTGCTCTACGACCACACTGTAAAATACGCCTCTGCCTGGGCAAACTGGGATTCACCTAACTAATGAATGACAGTTTCTTTTATGTTTCTAGCGTAATTCCAAGTTTGAGGCATGGTTGCTAATCCACAGATAGGCACGGACTGAGTGACTGACTCCGGGGTGGTGCAGGAGGGCAGGATGGGAATGCCCTCTGTCGGGCCCACCTCTACACTTTCTCTGCTGAAAGGGTGGAAGGGAAGTACTTTTGTCAATGCTGATTGGCCTAAATTAGGCCTGGGGACGCGGAAGGACTTGCTGAAATATTTTGTCATGTCCGTATGCATATAATGTAACTCTGGAACAACTGTGTTTCAAAATGGTGTGAGAGATTCACCTACGAGTCATAACCAGTGAATTAATAGCCATAAGATTGTAGACAAAAGAAAATGCGTCAAAACAGTTCCAATTTATTTTATTATTTTTTTTTTTGTTGAGGAGAAAAAAAATATACA
>JAUCNH010000035.1:9459611-9473622 GCA_032353275.1 Sardinella hualiensis | reverse complement strand
TCCTGCATAATTTGCAGGACCCCCACTACTGCACCCCCCCCACCCCCCGTTTAATGCTGAGACGCTGTCATTCTGCGCTGCCCCATGCCATTCTACACGTTCACTCTGACCACGCTATCATTATGAAATGATGTCAATGACACCATAGCTCAAAAAGGACAAATATGGGTTCTAAATGAGATTGATGGCACACAAAGTGGATGCAAATGTTAGCAGTGGACTGACTCATTGTATAATCCATCCCCATGTATTGGCAGAAATACACAATAGCTGAGCATTCACAGACATTTCATTACACCGCTCATCCAAAAATGTGTCAGCTCACGGAGACCCAACGCCTGTTGAAGTAGTTTGAATGTCATTGTGTTTGGCTGGGTGGGTGCATTTCCAGAGAGCTCTTGGTGGAAAACAAAACCAGACCATTGTGTAACCTTGACCTCTCATTTCCAGTGGCTCAAACACACCAAACACCCAAACACCTGGCCTTCACTGGGGCTAGTTCAGGAGACGCCTGTGGTGAGCACCCCCCAAAAAAAATCCCCCCTCCAAATATTTCCAAAGCAAAACAGTTCCGCACTGACTGTGCAAGCAGACCAGGATGCGGAAGACAAGTCAAATAACACATGGATGATGGAACAGATCACCACATCAAGACTCCTAGTTTGACTACACCCATGTCAGCCACACAGACACCAACAAACAGCTTTTTCTGAGCACCTCCCCCCCCCCATACCCCTCCACATCCCGTCTCGTGTTCAAACTCCTGTTCCGCACCCGGGGCAGCAGGATCAATATTTGTTGGGATTGCACCTTGTTCCAACAACGTACGATTTACAGCAGCAGGCGCCAGGATTTACACTTTGTCTTGGGCACAACTCATCAGCGACGACCCAATTACTAACCCGGAGACAGACAGCATTAACATGAGGGGGCCCCCTCTTACCCCCCCCAACTCAGTCCTGTTTTATTGCCCTTCGCCCATGTCTCATTTCAGCCTCTTCAGGCACTGCCACCATAACAGATACTACACTTAAAATGTGCTCGCAGGAATAAATTCTCTGTCTTTCATTACTCCTACCTTGATTTACTTCATATCATCTCACGGCTACAGACAAAGATAACACATTGTAAATTACCCCCATCCTATCCTGGCGGCTTGCTTCAGCACCGGCAGGGCGGGCGTGCAGGGTGGGGGTTGGGGGGGGGCGAGGGGGAGCGTGAGGGCAGGCGCCAGTGACAACGGCCCCCCTGACACTCTCTGTAGAAGGGCACACAAGCTCTATGGCACTGCTAGGGCTTTGGGGCTAGCGTTAGCCCAACAGAGCTGATCTTCTCCAAAGGCACGAGACTGGAGACTTAAGACACACACACACACACATACACGAATACGAAGGGAACTTGTGAGCTCTGTGGACGGACGCAGCTGTGCACAGTCACTCCAGCCCCACGGTGTGATGATCCCCCAACCGCTCCAACATCACGTATATGCACCAAAAACTGCCCCCCCCCCCATGTAAAATCAATAGCACTCCCTCCCCTGTCTACAGATGGCACCGAGGAGCCAGGGGGGTGAAGATTTTTCAGGGGTCATGAATCATTGCACTGTGTCATTAGTGACACCCCTATGAAGCACTTAATGTAATGACAATGTGACAAGTGGATCTTCATTTGTTTTGATCGACCATGGCTAGTCTGCGCCCCGGGGCTGTTGTCACCCTCTCGAGATTAATATTCCAGGCCGAGCTGTCAGCCGCCTGTGAGTTTAGGAGGCAGACGTGAGCGGCTCGTGTCCTCTTCAAACACGCGCGGTCACAGCCAAGTGCCATATTTCATACCCCGAGCTCCTGGAGAGCTGTCAATCATCTGCACATGATGGAGCACTTGTGCTTTGACCTTGCACACATTAGATAAACACCAGTTCTCATTCTATACCTATCTGTCCCTCACACACACACTCACACACACACACACACACACACACACACAAATTCACCTGACCTAACAGTAACAGTATAATACCAACACTGTCTTGCCAAAAACAGTGTCTAAATTTATCATACAGTATAAGAAAAAGAAGATCAATCGTGACGTTCGCCACATGTGCCATTTGCAGTCATCTGATCACTGGATCACATTCACCATCACATGTAGGCTACATTGAACTGCATGGCTATGTAACATTATTTAGCAATCACTGTACAAGAATGCAGTGCTCCTTAGCAAAGCCCTGGCAGCCATGTTTTCCTGCCTTAGCCGGCTGTGCTGTGCTGTCCCTGAAAGCAGCCTTGTGCTCGGCCCTCTCGACTCCCCTGAGCTCGCTCTGCAATTTCCCCCAACCTTCATTCTATTTCAGTGGTTGATAACTAAGAACATTAGTTTTATGCCACTTGCCAAGCTCAAATGAAAAGAGAGCTAACTTTAATGACACTGCAATTAATCGCCCCAATAGACAGACAGCTAAAAGACAAGATATTGACTTCATTAAGGATAATGTATTATGTCATTAAGTCAGCAGGGTCACCTTGTGTATCATACAAGCCGGGCTAATATATTGGCATTTGCCTGGAATAAGATAAATTCAGATATGAGTGATAAAGCTGATTAGAAAATGCTTCATCCCACAGAGACGAGGCAAGGCAAGGCGAGGCAGCGAGCGAGCGCGCGCGTGTGTGTGTGTGTGTGTGTGCGTGCACCCCAGCCTGTGCTGCAGCAGTCTGCCTGCCTAGGAGACAGGGAGTCCATTACGCACCTCGCCTTATCACTGGCTCCCATTGATTTGCACCGGCAATTTAATCATTATTGTTTTACTCCGATCTACAAAAAAAAAAGAAGAGAGACCCGTTTCCCCTTAAATGGCTGTGCTGAGAGGGCATGATTACATCTGGACAGATTTTATTCTCACCCTCTTTTGCTACTGTATGTTTATGACCCTGAAGCCCAGAGCAGTACCTTTTATAACGCCTCTCAGCATATGTAAGTGTGCGGGCCGGGCAAGGAAAGATGCATGCTTAAATGAAGATATGGACAGTCTCTGTGACCTATCTTCATATCTTTTAGAGATGATGAATCCATTTCCTTCCTGTTGACAACAACAGATCTATATTATTGGGCCACATGCAGTATATGAATACTGATTGGGCTTGAGACATGCGCATCGGCGACCCATATATCTGCACCCAGCCCTCTGTGCGCGGCACAGACCAGTCCGACGTCACCCGAAGGCCTGCTCAGTGTCAGGATCCACAGCGGGGGGGGTGTTATGTCACTGATGAGCCTCAGAGGGTGTGCGTTTGGCTCCTCTGTTGATGGCTAAGGAGGAGGGAGATTCACCCTGGCCCCCATCCCCGCTGCCACAGCGACCTTGAGATTCCTTTTTTTGGCCCGGGGCTATTGACGTTTTCCCCCCCCCTTCCCCTCGCTCCATCCCACAGACCCTCCTCTCATTCGTCATGATTATTGCTGAATTCTCAGTTGTCATTTGCAGGGTGTAGATCAATGGCCGTCCACTCTCCCGGTGTCGTATCGGCAGGGCAAACAGCCTTCCTCTTTCTAAATGAGGCCCGCTCTCTCTCCATCCATTAAAGTGGCCTGCTTTTCCCAGCCACTCGCTCTCTTTGTTAGGTCAGTCCATAGATCACTTCAGCAATCACAAGTGGACTCACTTTCCCCTGCTCCCTGCTCCCTGCTCCCTGGGCCCAGCACTGAGCCGCATGTCACACGGGCCCACGCTCCGCCGCCGCCGCTGCGCCCGCCTCTTATTATTGTCTCATCCACAGCGTGGGAGACACACGTGCGTGATCCCTGATCCCTGATCCCTGATGCAAAGTTTCCCCTTACAAATACGCCATAATAGCAACAGTCTATTAACAGAACCCTGCGGAGTTACTGTACTGTCTGAACTGCCCTGAGAAGCGCTGTGTGTGTGTGTGTGTGTGTGTGTGTGTGTGTGTGTATACAGTATATGTGTGAGTGTGCACGTGTGTGGGAGTATGCTGCATGTCTTTGGTAGTGGGAGGTTATCAAACCGTGAAAAGGTGAAATTAGAGAGAGATGTCGAGTCTTTCTTTCACATTAGTATCAAAGTCTGAGCCCTCTGTTCTCATCTCTATCGAGTGCTCAGTCCTACTCCTGGAACAGCCTACAGCATGAAGCACATTATCTCCCATGATTGCAATTAGCATTAGATTCCAGTCTGGATAATAATTGCTTTTTACTTAGAATGACACAGTAAAAGTTCATGGTGATACATATTATTATATCATAATCTGTAATGATAACTTCATGCAGTAACTAATTTTCATGATGTGAATGCTTAGTGGACCTTTAAATCTTTAAATCCTATATTTGTAGAAAATGAGGCAGTAATTTAACTTTCAAAGAAACTAGAGAGAACAGCAATTATCTTTCTAATGGGGAATAAATTATGGCAGGACTAATTGCTTATGAATGTGAAGATACAGATCACAAAGTCAGATCTATCACACAAAAGAGACGTTTAGGGGGGAAATGAAACATGCTGACTTTCAAGCCAAGAATATGTACAGGCCCAACATTATCTTCTATATATTTATGCTGTTAACTAACCACAAACACATCTCATTTACTTGTATTGTCAGTAATAGTATTCACAGGGTTTCTGCAGGTTTCAACAAGCTCAACTGAAGACTTTGGAATTATTTTTTTGTGATCATTAAACCTATGATTGAAATAAAAAAAAAAAAACATAATGTCCTTTCTGGCAAAAAATGAAAGGGCTAGTAGGAAATTGAAGTAAAATGTATGGATTTTAGATCAAAAGGAGATACTTTTAAATCATGCTATTACCAACACCACATGAAACAAATCTTGATTTCCCCTCAAATCAAAGAGGCAGTTCAAGTGGCACATCCCACTCAAAGAAGCTCTGCACACAAGCACTATTGGCAGTAATTCATAGCCCAGACCCCTTTAAGACCTACCCTAACTGTGCCAAGAGCACAATATATTGTGCCCTGTATTAAGCATTACCAAGCATCTGCAGTACTTAAAACCGTGATGAAAATTCATCTTAGTGCCATGCCAATGATGATCTTCATCATCATAAGTCTTGTCAGTAATGTTAGAACAGGACGGCTACAATCAGGAAGGAACAGAGAAATAAAGTGAATCTAAAGCTGATCTGAAGGCCTTGATTTGCACAGCAGTACTATTTCTACACACATTCACTGAGCAAAGTGTAGGACAAGGGTGGCTAGCACGGTGTGCTACCTACAGTATAGCATGACATCTGATATTAGGCCACTGTATTTAAACTACAGTAAGTGAGCAGGATTGCCAGCCAATCCACTTAAAGGAACACACCACCTTCTTTTGATATTTACATATTTGCATTGTGCCCGAGTATTATTCAAGAAAGCGCATATCATTTTCTTCTCAGTGGGTTCAGTACTTAAATTGACATTATTAGCATAGCTTACCACAATCACTGGAAGTACATGGGATCATTAGCATCAAGCTAAAAATGTCCACTTGACGGAATTAAATATCAGTTTTGCAATTTAGTGAATTTTAGGTTAATTTTAAAGTGCTTTGTAAGTAAATTTGATGATTTTTTATTTGGTCCCATAGACTTCCATTGCTATGTTAATTAAGCTTACAATGTCAAACTGGGCATTGCAGACACATATAGAAAAAATGCTATGTACTTTCATGTTCAACTAGGGGTTGACTACAGGTAAGCAATTCCTGAAATAAGATGGTGTATCCCTTTAAGGCTCTACTAGCCTACAGCTGTTCCATCTGAACTAGCCCACAGCTCTACCTATAGAAGAAACCATCAAACCAGGAAAACAGGTACATCACTTCAACCAACTGGCTACAACTACAACATTCTGATGAATACCTTTTAAACAGTCCTACACGGCCTTTCCAATTTAATGGCATAACTGCTTCTGTACCAATGCATTTGCAAGTGCACCGTAACAGGAATGCATGAATAAATATAAGCCGTGGTGCTGTACCATTAAGAACACAGCATAAGCATCAACACACCGACCCCCTGGGCTATTTGAAGCTGACAAATTAAGGACGAGTGTCTCTTAGCCAAGGTCAAAGCCATACAGACATTATTGAATTTATTCCCTTAGTTCATGCAAATGTCCAAGGAGACGCAGTATAATTGTGAACCTGCCTCCGCTCTGTAATGAGGCCTCCTTGAGCGCGGGGAAATGCAAAATGACATTTGTCCGTGTCCAGGCGTTACCGTGTTGTTTCATTACCAAGCATTGACATCAAGATTTGGGGGACAGGAGGCGGCGGGGTGCTGTCTGTGTCATCGTCAGCACCACCCACTAAAGCTGTGTGCCAGCACACCGGGAGCACTGGCAATCTGATGACTTTCAGCACCTCACCTAGCACAGGGACCCCTAATGAAAGGGATTGGCTGTTCCTCTGTCCTACACAATTTCCCTCCACGCCATGCTCACTGACACACACACACACACACACACACACACACACCTCCACCGCTCCGTCTCTGGGTTCTCCTGTCTGTACCTTTCCTGCTGTATCCCACCTCTCTCCTCTTTCGGCTTGGCTGAGCAGGGCTGACAGGCGGATTCCTTTGCTTTTCGCCATATTAAAGCCACTTTCCCGCTCTGACAGCCTGTTCTATTCTGCCACCTTATAGCTGGGGCTTCACACTTCTCTGGGCAGCCACTGCCTCTTGACAGACCACTGTCACTTCCCATCATCCTCTCTCTATATCCCGCGCGCCCCCCCTCCGCACGCAGCTCCACTTGCCCAAGCAGTGCAATTATTTTTTTTGACAAGCCATCCATCAGCCTTAACTTTAAAAGCACTTTTCACTGATATCCATTGTTAAAGCCCCCCCCCCCCTCCCTCCATACACACACACACACACACACACACACACACTCACTCATGACTTCTTCCACATCCAGCTTGCATGAGAGAATATGATATCAGACATCCAAACTACCAAACCATGTAAATTTACTTTATTCCTGTGCTATGTTTCCAATTTCACGTCCAATTTTTCGGTACATTATGCGTAGTTGTTGTGCCTAATATGATGTTGTCAAATCCCATTAAAGTTCACTGCCTTGTGCGCCTTTAAAAACAGGTTACAATTTGTATTCCATAAAGGCAGGGAGAGGAGCACGGTTCAAAGTCAAAGGAAATCTTATTGAAATGAACTCCACAATTGTTACGTTTCAGGACAGAGAGTAATTTGGAGGCATTAGCAGGAGACACACATGAAAATGTCAGCATGACAGCCAATGACAACGCAGGCAGAAAGGGATGCATCACTGCGAGTCAATAAAGCTACTTTGCTGGTGACATAAACTTGATGTTAATCTAAGGAAATGAATAAAGAACCTTCCTCTCGTACGAAAAAAGGATCCCCCCACCCCACCCCTCCCCCGGCCTCCCCTCAGATGTTGAATCATTTGGTGCTCTTCCACTTGGCCTACATCTTGGTCCTGCTCAGTAAACGAGGGCACGTCAACACCACATCCTCCCATCACTCCTGTCTGGTGTGCCTGAACCGCATGCATTACGAGTGCATAATGAAGCCTTGGCATTATGCCGCCCAAATGGCACCATTCCTCATTTGACCACGGAGTCGTCTGAGAACAATATGCATCCGAGTGTTCCGCGGAGCACACGGCAGAGGACTCCTCATTCACACTGATAGACGCCGCGCTGACAAAGTGCACACATACACTGTGATTCATTCAAACCCAATGAAATGTTATGAACAAGCACAGTTGGCGGAAATAACTGACGGACTGACGAACATGCATTTTCTGCTCACTGCTCGTGTAATCTGGACAAACACTGAGTGGCTCCCCCCACAAAGCCTTGATTTCATAGCCACCCAAAGCATACAGTAGCTCTCCATCCTAAGGGGACCAGTGCAGCAATAAGCACCAGTGCACATACAGTACTGCTCTGGAGTACATCCTTGTAGAAAACACCCAGAGGAGATGCAGCAGTAGTCTAAAACACACGTCACAACACTGCATCTCATCTACATTGTACCAGTAGGCTGTTCAACTTTGGACCAATTACATTCCCAAAGACTCCTTTCAAGAAAAGAAAACACAATTAACAAGCTGATTCCACCATGTGTCTGGTTAATTTAATGAATATTGAATTACACAGAAATGTTTATAAATCATCATTATCTTGAATTTTAATTGATCCCACAATTACACATGACAAATGCTAAGGCATCAAATCTTTACTTTATTCTTTCAAATAGGGGACCATTTATCTTCTTGTTGCTTCTTCATAGCTAATTTCACATTGCGTGTGCAGCTAATTAACAAGGACATACAGGCAGTGTAAACTGGGGATCATTTCTTTTGTTTACAGCAGGGTGCCTTCTGTTTCAAATGATTTTTCAGGCTCTGTGGCACACTGGGTGCTTCCTTAATAGCATCTCAATAGCAACCTCTTCTTATAGCACAAGCTTCACACTGCACATGATGGCTTGTGTTTACTGTTAGCCGCGCTGTTTGGTGGTTCTGCTAAGGCCCTTAGCATAGCCTAGCCTATGAGATGGACACATGGGGAATGATGAGAGCTACTGGGTCCCTCCTGTGCTATGGCAGGTGTTTGTCGAGCGCTCGCTCGCTCACTCACTCACTGCTGAGGTGTGGGATCGTGCGGTGGAGACACCTGCCTGTCTGTAGGACTCTGACAGCTCGCCGCGCATCACACGAACCGACAGCATATGTCTACCACTGATCCAGATGGCTTCAGCTCGTCTGCAGACTGACAACGTTGCTCCTCTATTATCAAACAGTAGTAATTAACCATAATCAAGTAGGTGTTAATTGAGCATGATGAGACAATTCCTACTCAGTCCAAGCCTACTATTTGCCACTTAGCGTAATTACACAGGCGAAGCGCGAGCGTAGTCCCTGATTCGCCGACTAGCAGGCAGAACAGGGCCCAACATATTTGTTCAGCTGATGGCTTTGTTTTGTCTGCAATTTGGCAGATTTAAGCCTGGAAACTCATGATTTGCCAAGCTGCCACAGCTGTTGGGGGATGAACAAAGAGGAAGCCGCACTCCTGATGACAACATTTCAGTGTTTGTCATCCCCATGAAAGGACGGCCATTAATCAGAGTGACCCCTGTCTGAAGCCAAAGCGCTGCAGCACCTGGAAGCCGGGCATGTTTCAGGGAAAATTAAAGCCATAAATTTAGCCCAGTCCTTGTGCATATAGGCACTGTAAGCACCCTTAAGATAGAAAAGAAGCCCTGCGTGTCTGAGCAGACCGCAGAGAGAGATTGTGGCAAGGACTTCCACGCTCTTCTCCCACACTTCTTTTGGGGAAATAATACAAGCAAACAAAGTGTCAGTAGGCATCCTTTCGACTCAGTATGAGTATGAGCAATACAGTAGTTTAGTTTAGTTTATTAGTTTATTTAACAGGGGCCATGCACAGGAGAATTCCTGTACCAGAGTTAGCTATACAGCTCATTTACATCTGTGCAGCTAATTTACATCTGTGCTCTTTACACCCAAATAGTGTAGTGTTGATGGGTCTGGTCATACATGTTTTCTGTGTTTTCTGTGTTTTATGGTTATATGTTTTTATGTTTTCTTACCTACAGGATGGACATGATCACCAGGAAGAAGGAACATGCGAGAGAAAAAGAAAAGAGAACATGTGTTAATGGGCATACTATGCAATGTGATGTGCTAGCTGAATACTGTAACTGTGGCTTGCTAGCCCTACTGCATATCCAGTAAATGGGACTTGCTAGCCCTATATCCAATAACAACTATGAATCCTTTTCTATAGATTTTCCAGTGGCAGATAGTTCCATTGGTATCTCTCTGAACTTTGCAAAACCTTCAAACATTAGCATTTTCTCACAAAGACATGTTAGTTGTCATAGTGAAAACAGTAGGTGGAACCCTTCAATCTTTAACAATCCAACCTAGAAAACCTACTGTAGTCTGGAGTCTGTAAGAGTTTCATCATCACGTTATGGTTCATGTTTTCTTCATTTCTAAATACATTATTGATTTATGTATTCATTCTATCATCCTACATTCCATTTCACTTAGAATGGCACTTTGTCACCAGCATCTTGAAGGGTACTCTCTTTGTGCTATACTGGTGAGCCGTATTGTGATTTCCATCGTAATTTCACGGCTATGGCAAAAAATGGCATGTTACATGGTGATATAACTGCACGACATGTCAAAGAATTCACAATGCATTAGCACAGGCGCCGGCTCTGAGAACAGCATCTGGAGAAGACTGGCAGCTTCATTAGAATGACTGCAAAAAGAACGTCAATACAGATTGTGTTCAAACCCCAAAATGAAAACACTTCCAAGACAAGTCATGCCATGATACTATGGGACACTGCTTTGTAATTCAATATCAGATAAAAACATCTATGCAGACAGGATCTGACATTTCTGTTATTATTTGTCTGATAAAGGAGCATGCTTTTCTTCTCATCAAATGGTAAAATAATTGCATTTCCCCGGAGGGTAATGTAAGTGTGATATGCAGTCTCTCACTGTGTGGCAGCTCTGAGGCCCATCAGCTAGACTACATCACAGGGGGAGATGGGACAAATTAGAAAAATCAGGCCTTCAGCTCGCAGGGCCACATTTGGAGATATTACAGAGATTTGCCCAGGTTGTTTTTCCTTTCTCATTAGTTTGATGGGACGGAATCTCCCATCCTTCTCCACATTGAAATTCTGCCAATTAGGCTTGTCTAAATATGACAGTAATTGTCTTTAAGTGTTGCGGAATTGAACCAAATTCCAATTAACTGGCCACAATCTACAGTCTGCCCACAGTCTTTACCCCTCTACAGTATGTACAGTATGTGTATGACCATGATGATATTATATATGATATGATATATAGGCCTACACATGTACTGTACTGGCAAGTACAATATACCATATACTGGATGGATGTATATATATATATTATACCGTACATATATATATACACATATATTTTGTGGAAATACTACATAAATATATTTTGTGGATGTTTTCAGCTACAAGGTATATTAAAGCGAGAGAATATGCTATACTATATTCCTACCTGTATGCCTACCTGGACCCTTTTAGACACTGAATGGAGCTTTTCTGACAGAAGAGTAGTGATTCTCTGGCAAGCAGCTAGCGGTGCTTCCTGATAGATTATACGGGCTTGTGTGGAGAAGGGTACTTCCCCTGCTACATGCTCCAGTCTTCTGCAGTTCATCACTGCACTCCCAACTCACTAAATGCTCTTTGACTCATGCGTCGCTCAGAATAACAGGCCTTACTAAGGAGCCAAATGTAAATGAGTGAAGCTCCAACCTCAAGGTCACTGGTTCATGACCTCGGCACTTTTGCGGAGTGGCGTCTGAGGACTGCCGGGTTTGTAATTCCCTGCGGTGGCGGCGGCTGTAAATCCCTGTGTCACCAAAATGGGCCCAATTAGAAGGGGGTCAGCGCTGAAAATTGGGTGCTTCGCGTACAGTCAGTAATTTCCCTGGGAAGAGGCATCAACCCAAGCATGAAAATAAATCATTCCCGGGCAAAGCGATAATTACAGAGATCATAATCCATATTCAGCCCCTCGAGCAGGGTTACTGTACCTCAGCTTAATCAACACCACATTATCTTCCCCCAGCTGAGGAAGCGCTCATGGAGTCTCACCAAGCAGCGGCGCCGCAGAATAAACACAACGCGGCTAAGCCCCTGCCCAGCGCCGTCAGCTAGCAGCACACACGCTAAAGGCCCATTGTACTTCAGCTTTGTTGTCCACTGATTTCAGGCTAATGCTAATGCTAATGCTAATACGTGAACTGTGTGTAAATCTGCATTATGACCATTAGCAGTGCTAATCCTTTAAAGACGGCTCAAATGAATAGCGCAATTAAACTGAACAACTGCAGAGTCAATGATGGTTTCAAAACACTGTCATACTGTCGATATCACTTTGAAAAAAAAAAAAAAAAGCAGATGACTTCTGTGAATCAAACCATATATGGCCATGTTTGGTTCTTCTGTGGTTGGGAGGCAGGCATCCATGTGACACAGCCTCCCAAAGTGGACAGCCCCACATCACAGGCGGGGGACCTGTCACTGTATTAATCATAGCTGAGGTGGGCTCTTAAAGGATTGCTGCCGCTTGTGAAGACTCAGCGGTGTCAGCGCTGCGATCTTGAAGAGCAGGTGAGGGGGGCCCCATCACACCAGCGGACGCTTATTGACAGGGGCAGGAGGGAGAGAGGATGTCCCGGAGTCAGTCACCTTGGCCCAGCCACAATGTCAGCCGGGCCCCTGGCCATCAGTCTGAGTCGAAGCCACCGACTGGCCCAGGTATTATTTAAAGCCAAACAAATATCAGGCTCCGCCAATGTCAGCACAAGGACACACAGCCTGCCTCTCATCTCGACTAATCAGTGTCCAGGTCTAAAATCACCCTCTCTTACAGCCACCCTCCCCTCCCGAATCCATCTTCCCTTCACCGCCTCCTCTGTGACAAAGGCATCAAGATCCCTCCACCCACCTAGACACACACCCACCCACACACACACACACACAAGATTTAAAGACCCCTGTCGGGGTGCAGGCCGATTTATTGACATTAGTTGTCAGCTTTCTTTTCGATGAAAGTGCACGTAGAATTAATTTTAACTGC
Organism: Sardinella hualiensis; assembly: GCA_032353275.1. NCBI lineage: Eukaryota > Metazoa > Chordata > Actinopteri > Clupeiformes > Clupeidae > Sardinella > Sardinella hualiensis. The sequence goes on along the minus strand of JAUCNH010000035.1, from coordinate 9,460,930 downwards.
GTCCTAATGTTAAATATCCTGGAAACACTAAATTTCATGGTAGGTGATGCGCAGAGCCACACAAGCATATATCAACTTCTTGGGCAGAATTCAAGGCTTTTTATGGGGAAAGAGACTGTAATTTAATAAGCAGCAGATCATAACTGCTTCATCTCTGTCATTAATTAGATCGCTTTTATGCTGAGGAATGATCTCAGGTCATTATGTAATGCATCAAAAGTTTAAGTAATTCAATTTCATTGTTTTTATTACTTAATTATTCTGGGGGAATTAAATGGTGGCAAAGATGGACGTCAGGCCGTTATAACTCAATATGCAACTTTCACATCCTGTAACTCACAACAAATTTTCTGCATTTGTTTCTCACTTGTATATAAACAAAACTGCTCCTGGCATCTAGTGAAGTAATGGGATGTTAGGTTGCCTTGTATGGTCAGTCATTGCATCTTTACCATGTCTGAAACCCACAACAGTGTTAATGGGGTTGGGTGATGCTAAAACCCATAGCTCTTCACTATTGCACATTTGACACTCAAGCATTAACAAATGTTGAGGCAAGTCTATTGTTGTGCTCATAATGACCAAAGATTCTAGAGCTCCGCTCTAGAAATACGCCAGAGAAATAACTTGATGATAATGATCCATTCATGTCCAGGGTGTGCACCCCCCCGGCTACAGGCACGCTGGATTAGTGGCACCTGCACAGTGCTTTTCCAAACCCACAATGCCAGGATGCTTTCCTGCTATTGCTTTGGGAGAGGCAGTAAATATACTCTACAGTCTTGGGAATGTAAAATGGAAAAAAATGGCCTAGCTATTGTTTGATATGTCATTTCTGACCAAGTTCAAGACGATCTTCATTGATAATTTAAATGTAATATCATTGCAACTCCCCGCTTCAGCACAATTTGGTGAAATTTTCTCCCATAATGTTTGTATTGCACCATTTTCCTCACTTACAGGAAATCTATTATGTTTGCAGGATCATCTTGCACACTTCCTGGGAAACACACAGTATGTGGAGGCTGAGCTGTAACCTCATCAATCCTTCAGTACACAGATACAGACCCACAATGACAATCTGATATACGGTTAAGTGGACATCACATCAGCATTCTTGACACCAATTATCAAAAATCATGCAACACAAGTTACCCTTTCACATATTTAGATCATGTGAAATATTTTGATAATGTGAGTAAATGTTTTTTCTTCCTATACATCTTGTCCTACTGTACAGTACTAGCCTGGGAATACCCATGCTGCCTTGCACGCTCGTTCCGAACTGCACGGCAGCCTGGAGACCATGGCCAAAATTT
>JAUCNH010000035.1:9350519-9362849 GCA_032353275.1 Sardinella hualiensis | reverse complement strand
TGTTGGTACTGCAACATACTTTACGTCCACAAAATGTTATCACATAGGCTACTGTATACTAACACACCAAACATTGGGACAATGTTGCAAAGTTAACATGAAAAGTTGGATATATTTAGAAGTTCTGCAAATATGAAATTCATTCACTCATGGAGGCTAAATCAATACCCTAGAGAAGGTTTTAAAGGAAGACCATCTGTACAATCTGACTTTTATTTTTAATAACTTTGTCTGAATTGCAGACAGGATAGCCTAATCCCAACCAAACTAATACAACAACAAAAACTACAAATTATATTTCTAAAGTCTCAGATACTATGAGCAACAGGGTTTTTTTTTTTTCAAATGGACTGTTTTGCTCTCCATACTTTTCTCCTGATACCCACACATTTAGATGTGACATGCTGGAGCAGGGAGGACTTAGGAATTAAAGTGACAGACACAAGTGCAAGGCAAATCAATTAAGTGAAGGAATCCAAATTCTCGGCACAGATAAATGCTTCAAGGCCACAATTTCCACATCACAGAAAGAGATCCCCATTCATAGTCCCTCTAGGCCTGACAGGTCAAGAATAGAGGTCTGAAACAAAAGCACCTTACAGCCATCATCTCTCCTCTTTTACTTGTCAGATCAACTTTGCCAGCTGGGCAGCTGAAATGGCATCCACCATACCAGCTGCCACAAGGTGATTCTTCTTGTCCCGTCAAAGCAATCTTTCATACTACTTGCCATGCATTAACATGTACCGTTTATTGATCAGCCCAATAATGGAGCACAGCATGGGTCATGCGCCCCAGGGCCTCTGATGCCTTCATGACACCCTGGACCACACTGAGGTGCATAATGCACGCATGAAAGCAGCCCCAATAAGAGGGGGCATTTCTGTGCGTGACAGGTGAGGCACATTTTCAGTCATTCCCAATGCAGACACAGATGCCTCATTTCAAGCTAAGATGAGCAGCAGTGTTGATGGTCAAGTTAGGCTACATCTGAGAAGCAATTCCTTGCTTCCTTATTACTCCTAAAAGAATTATTAATTTAGCAATTAGCTGTTACCAAATAGGCCTAATATGTAGCAAATAGTTAAATTAACACAATATTCCAACACATTGTGAACAATAGCCTATCTCTTACTACACCTGATTCCAGTAGAAACGAAGGGTCTGAATGTGATGGATGGAAATCTACAATGCTACTGTTTACTGTTTAACCACTAGTAGGCTAGTTCACTATTAGGTCTTACCTTAATCTGTTGAAACTAAGATCCAGTCTTCTTGCAAATCCCCCATATCTTTCTCCAAGAAAACCTGGAATCTCCTCACAGTCATGTCCAATGTAGGAAATCTGTTCCAGTCATAACAAAGTCGTCAAACATTATACCGGTAGCCTGGCTATGATCTAGGATAGGCCTATTGCCATTTCTGTAACTAGGCAGACTAGTCCTAATGCTACTTAAAGCAGAAATCCAGTGTGAAACAGTCCCTGCTGTTCAAGTCACTAAAAGTAAAGAACCAGAAAACATCGTGCAAAATAGACAGAATTAATGAACCAATGACTAATGTTAACTACTGAATGGGGCATAGCGAAATGAAACTGGAAGTATATCATTATGCCCCATTCACTTAATGTTAGTTGCTGGTTCAGTATTTGGTCTATGTTGTATCAAATGTTCTCATTCTTGTTCCTACCAACATCACTTGGTCACCTCGAACAAGCCTATGGATTGATTCATGTCGGATTGCTCCTTTAATACGTATCCATGTGAGTGAGGGACTTCTGTGGAGCCACTTATTATGGCTATAGCCTTTACCTTATTCTCTCCACCTCTTCCAGCGTTTTCATTTTCATTAAGTGCCAGTGTCACATGACTTAAGCTAGACTCCATGTTGTTGTCACACTTCTTCCTTTAATTGATGAATTTAACATATCCCACTACTAGCGTAGTTACTGCTATACATCAAGTCATACTCTCAGTTTCTACCTCAAAATTTATTAAAAACTTACTTGCGTTCCACTGACCACGACCATTGACTCGCTGTAAGCCATAATGTTGTGACAGCTCAGACTGTTGCAGTAAATACGTCTTCTACGTAGATGTGCTTCGAAATATATTGTCCAAACACTTTAAGTTAACGTTAGTTTTTTCCCCTTACTTCTCTTCTCCACAACTTTAGGTTTCTCATTCAGACTACTTCTTCCGCATGCCCAAGTCAGCTGATCCTTCACTAAACCACGCGCCACTCTCAAATTGCTACATGTGTCCGCTCGTATGACCTACTTTTTCAGAAAAGCTTCCAGACACAGACGTGCATGTTATGCTAGCCTAATAATTTTACTGATAAACACATTTCATGTTAAGTTAAAAGGTAGGCTAGATTAAAATGTCAATACGAAAGAGCTCAGTCAGTCAGCACAGTTGACGTTAGTCAACGAGTGTGTGTTTCAACCATTGGGTTACCACCGTTAAACCAGTTTATTTGTAACACTTAAGCAACGTCTCCGCTTCTTTAAAACATGTTATTGCGTTACATTGTTATGGAGAAACATTGGTGAAGGAACTTGTATCAAGTGTCATGTGTGTCCTTATGCTGGTCACTTTAGAGGTTTCAACTCCAGGGAATAACGTCATGGCAATCCCTCCTACAGGCACAGGCGGAAGCAGAACATTGTGGAAAATGGGTTGAGTAGCACAGCGGTCAGTGGATTTTCGACGCAGACATCGGCAAGATGTGTTATGCCGTTTTTTGGTACACTTGTGTGGTGTTGTGACGGGGTTGAAGTGCCATACGAGAAAATAAAGGACTGTTGTTTGGGGTTAATATTTCTCATTTGTTAACGTCCTGTCGGAGTAGCCTACGATAAAGTGTAATTTCAGGTAAAGTGGTTTGCTGTGGTCTCCCTCTTAGAATTGTGCAGTGCTGGTTTGTGCATGCTCCTTTCGCAGGCAAGTTAAGTTTTGGAAACATTGGGCTGTCTTAATAGTTAGCAGTGATATCCTGTAGACTGTAGAAAATGTTGACAACACAGCGTCAATTGCCGATTTCCATGTGTCCCGACTCCTGACTGCTCAGATACGCTGAAGTTCCTGGCTATTGAGGTGAATGAAATGCGACCAGAAAACTGCAGCCGACTCAGGGCTTTATTATAGCCTATCCCTACACAAAAAGCAACAAAACATTGTTTATAATTAAACGTTTCGTCAACCCGGGCATAATGTCTCAAATGTAGAACTATTACAACGATTTATGATAGATTTTGTATAAAAAGGTGAATTAGACTACCTCATTCAGCAACCCCACACTTTGCTAATGAGCTGAAAGTCCACATCCACACACGGCTTCGCCGCGCTGTACTAGGCTATATATAATTGTATTTGTATGCAGGAGTGATTCATAAGCATGTGGCAGATGTGAAATATATGGGGACATTTAAAACTTTCTATTTAAACACCATGAATTATGGCCACAAAAATGTGTTCCCATTTAAGGGTAATACGAAGTATTTGGTGTCTGGTGCAGAAGCCCATTCGTCACGTAGACAATAAAGAGAGTTTTTGCCTGACGTGGATATTTATGGTTGCCCTTCTCTGCCCTAATAATTCACGTATTGTGCCATGCACTGACAGGCTTTGCAGAAAACAGCAACCCTGTTATCAGTCATGCATCTTTGCATACTATGAAATGATCTTGTACTTTGCTGTGTCAGACTTTCATAAGTTGCTGTTTATATGTGTCGATGATAGCGCTTTTTAAAAGATCTTTAGTTTCTGCGTAAAAGGAATTATGTCGTCTTTATGTTGCAGGCTTCTAACCTAGGCTATATGTTGTTATACTGTATACAGTGCCCGAAGTTTTTGTCTCTAAAAATATATATTTAAGTTGCATCAGCTGACGGTTTAATGTACTGTAAAAGTACAATTAAGCAATGTTTTTATATTATTTTACTCTTGTGAGCTCCATTTGAAATATGATTCGTTTAAAGAATACATTGACATAAGACGGAAAATATTTAATTAAACTGAGGGCATAAAGCTATAACCTACATTTGACTATGCAGGCCCTCTCCTAAGAGATTTGGGACTGTTTAAATGAAATGTTTTGAATTGCATCCCGTTTAGGGAGACCATATAGTTATTAAAACTGATATTATTATTATCGGATCAATTTGTTAAAAAATAGCAAGACATTTTTCTCCTATAGCCTAGACCTTAACTGAACTAAAAAAAAAAGTCAGCAGTCTATGAGATAATAAAGTGCTGCCTCTCTTTTTGTTTGCTTGGCCGAGATAATATTTTTAACACTTGTGTCACCTCATTGACTGTCCACTCCAGGTTTTCTTGCTCTCCAAGATGACCTGTCAAACGGATTACCGCGGAGGGAGATTAATGGGGGAGGCGGGTTGCAATAATAATCGTTTTGTTTGATGTGACAACTTTGATAGGCGTTGATTTACTTACAAACTGATAGGCTTTTAATTGAGCGCCTCCATCCCGTTTGAGATGAAAGGCAAACCGCATTGAAGAGCTGCCCGATTGCCCTGGAGCCTCAATACTGATTACGCATCTCAACGCTGAATAGCAGTTCAAGGCATTTTAAACTTCTCTCAAGCGTCTGTCAAACATTTCTGTTTTCTCAATCCTTTGTCATTCCACAATGAAATAAAGTATGTGGGCCTTCTAAGTGATTAAACATTGTGTTGCAGTGAGTCTTAACACGAATTAACTTTTGTCGAGAACGTTTGGGTTCCTGTTTAATAAAAATGTGATCATGACAGAACGATATAATGTTCTAGGCCAGAGACCCCTTTAACCTGATGTGTTCACATCGGATCCATCGTGTTCTCCTGTGGTCTTCGCGCCGGGCCTTTAGTAGGCTATAACAAGCTGATTAATTCACCACATATTTCAAAAGCAGCCACTCTCCTGAAAATGTGATCTATTTGGTATTTAAGGTGTAAAAAACAGTCACAGTAAAAAAAAACTTACCCATGTAACCCACAAATTAATTAGCTCAAGAACAATGCCATTTTGATTTCTAAAGAATTTCTTTAGAAAGGGGAAGTGCAACATATTAGAGTCTTAAATGTAGTTTAGTGCAAGTTTATATACCTAAAGCCAATAGAATATATGCCCTTTGTTAATATGGACTATAGGCCCACAATCCAAGTGTTGGGAGTTGCATCTAAGTTTCCCGACCTTTTCGTAAAATGCTAAAATTTGAGTACTTAAAATATGTAGGCCATATGAGTATTTGTTTGTTGTGTATATTTGTGGAGTATTTCTGACATATGTAGCCTAACGATTGAAATTTGGGCACAGGAAAAGAGTTTGTGGTGGAATCTACACCACCGACGGAGAGAGTCCACCGTGAAACCGAATAAAATAGGGTAAACTTGCGACTAAAGAATGAACCTCCAACTGTCTCGAACTTGAATATTCTGTAACCACAAAAATAGCCCATGAGCACCATGTCACAAAGATCACTGTTTTCAAATAAGATGTTAAATTTCTTTGCTCTTCTCTCCGTCATTCTTGGCTTGTAATCAGCAACAAAAGATGACATAAATCAAGGCAAGATTGACAGTGACTGACAAATAACTGATTGATTGCGGTCGAACAGAATTGACAGTTGACGGAGGGGTGGGGATAGAAATAGAAGGGCGGTGTATATTATACTGAAAACATGTGACATTCACATCCCTCTATCTCTGCATTGGTCTGCTGCTGTCAACGCTTGTCTGATTGGGGAATTCAAACGTGGAAGTTGATCTTATGTTTGCTGTTATTTCAAAGAAACAATAGGGCAGGAGACAAAGGGGCGTTTTTTTTAGCACACGGCTAAATGCTTATTTTGAAAGAACTCACTCAGTCTGCCAGAATTCGTGAATGATGCCTCAAATTTCTGGACCATTTAATCTAATAAGCATTATAGGTGTATAGCGTGTTATTAACATGGGTATGTTTCCCTCTAATGTAGTCTGTAGTCTTTGTGTGTCATGCCAAGCAGCGTTTTACATCCATAATAAGACATAAACCATGTAGCCATTCTTGTCAGCTGGGGTTTAACACTTTGAAAACAAGTCAATTATGTTTCAGTCTTAAACATACAAATAACGATCTTAACAAGAGGGTGTAGATACCCTTTTATTAGTAACAGCGATAGAGGCGTCAGGCGTGCATAGCACACAAAGTATTGCGCAAAAATCTCCACCCCCAAGCTGTCAAAATAGAAGCGCTTGCAGAAAGGAGAACGTCACATCCCCTTGACCCTCCAATCACCTCGGGGTCCCATTTGATTGGAAGGCGGCAAAGGCTTTAATCTCGGACTAATTCAGATGCTTTTGAAGTGAAAATTTCTACCAGTTCTTGGTTTGGAAGGACTAGCGCGCGGACCTGCGAAGAGAGACGGCGCGCTATGCCTGTGGTGCCAGACGCAGCCTCGGATCGGCGATAGCTTCGCACTGCACCTCTATGCTGCTGACTGACATCGACCAAACGGATTATAAATTGCAATTGCATATTTTATTTCTTTTTATGAACATTTATTTGAAAATTTGATAAATGACTCATCAACATTTCGGGAGAGAATTGGGTCATGATCACATCGCCCTCGGTCTCTGCACCAAGAAATACTGATTCACATTTAGTCTGGGAAAACAGTAACTTACGGAATTGCAACTCCGCAAACGCCAGTAAGCCTTTCGTCCACTCGGCTCCTCCATCGGACCCTTTACGGCAAGCTAGTCGGCTACCCATCAAGGTTTTGAAAATGCTTACTGCACGAACGGGACACATTTTGCACCCAGAGTATCTGCAGCCTTTGCCGTCGACACCAATAAGTCCAATAGAGGTAAGATTGTTAATTGTTCCCATTTATTCATGTTGGTTTATATTTATTAATTACCTTTTCCATGTTATCTCGTGAACAGTACATTTTGGGACCGCCATATCCTACCCTTTTTATCAATGTAGATAAATATGACGCGACGTTTCCGCGTCTATTACTTGGCTAAATAACCCAGTGTACAGCACTTTTTATACACACAAAAAATAAGAACGGTGAGGAAAACGCTGCCTTAAACCTCATGCTCGCCTTTAAAGGGCGAAAAGGCTTGCGCACATTTGATAACATAATAGTCACGTAGTAGACAACAGGTTTAAACTGACTGGTCATGTTGCAACCACTGTATTTGGATATTGTTATGGTGTGTAGGCTAGATATCGTGCCATTACTACATATTTCGAAACTTGAACATTATGTTTTCTCCGCAGCTTGACGCGAAGAAAAGTCCGCTGGCATTGTTGGCGCAGACATGTTCTCAGATCGGTAAACCGGATCCTCCACCTTCTTCCAAACTTTCATCGGTAACATCTAATGGATCTAGCGAAAAAGACTCGAAGTCCGGTCCCCTAAAACTCAGTGACATCGGCGTGGACGATAAATCTAGTTTCAAACCTTATTCTAAACCATCAGATAAAAAGGATGCGTCCTCGGGAGTTTCAACTGGAGAGAAGTCTGGTTTCCGTGTGCCTAGCGCCACCTGCCAGCCGTTTACTCCAAGGACTGGCAGCCCGAATTCCAGCACTTCAGCCTCTCCGATGCCATCAGATGGAAAAGTTGGTGATAGAGATGACAAGAAAGAATCAGATTGCAATAAAAGTGGCTCGTCTGATGGATCAGGATCAAATGGCGTAAGCAGGATAAGCGTAAGCTGCTCTGGAATAAACATAGATAGCAACCCGCATCAGGACTCTATGGCCGGATCAAAAGCATCAACGTCGGAGTCCTCAACAGTAACCTCTGCTTCCTCGACATCTGTTCTGGGGTCAGGACTGGTAGCCCCGGTTTCCCCTTACAAACCTGGTCAAACTGTTTTCCCTTTGCCACCTGCTGGTATGACCTACCCTGGAAGTTTAGCTGGGGCCTACGCTGGATACCCCCAGCACTTTCTGCCCCATGGTGGGAGCCTGGTTAACGCACAGCTCGCCAGTTCACTGGGTTGTAGTAAAGCAGGATCAAGCCCGTTGGCCGGAGCATCTCCACCTTCTATAATGTCTGCTAGTCTGTGTAGAGACCCGTACTGTTTAAGTTACCACTGTGCCAGCCACTTGGCCGGTGCCGCTACTACTACATGCACACACGAATCTGCAGCGGCCGCAGCTGCCTCTGCCTTGAAGTCCGGATACCCGCTGATGTATCCAACACACCCTTTACACAGTGTACACACGTCGCCGCCATCTTTTGGTGGACACCCTTTGTATCCTTACGGTTTCATGCTTCCCAACGACCCCTTGCCACATGTGTGCAACTGGGTGTCGGCTAATGGACCCTGTGACAAGCGTTTCTCGTCATCCGAAGAACTGCTTAATCACCTGAGGACACACACTGCATTCACTGGAGCTGATAAGTTGATATCTGGTTACCCTAGTTCATCATCATTAGCCAGCGCTGCGGCAGCAGCTATGGCATGCCATATGCACATGCCACCTTCAGGAGCCCCTGGGAGTCCCGGGACACTGGCCCTGAGAAGCCCGCATCACGCGTTAGGACTAAGCAGTCGATACCACCCATACTCAAAGAGCCCATTACCAACTCCCGGCGCACCAGTCCCCGTTCCTGCTGCCACAGGCCCCTACTACTCTCCTTATGCACTGTACGGTCAAAGACTTACCACGGCTTCAGCGCTTGGATATCAGTAAAAAAAGAGACATTTGTCAGATTTATAGATATACAGATTAAAATTATAAAAGACTTTTATATCAACGCTCCATCGAAGGACTGGATCCGAGGACACTGTATTTATTTATGTCGGCTTAAAGCAGACAATAAGACAAAATAAAATATTTGAGCAACTCAAAGTGCATTACGTTAAACTGAGCTCTGTAGGTAAAGTGAAACATGTAGAAAACTAATAAGATAGGAGCGTTTGGTTCGATGTTGATTTTGAAATTGTTATGATTGTATTGTACGTTCTTATTTAATGTCTCTTTGAGAGGATATAATTTACATGCATGTTTGTTTTTAAATCCAAAAAGCGTAACTCTCAAATGATTACATACTGCATGGTGCTGCTGATGTTGTGGTGATGCCAGTACATGCAGTAACATACTGGGTGTCAACTCATGTTTGTCTAGGATATTTTTGAGACATACTGTAGATATTGTCGAGGCATTTTTGTCTTAGTCTGTTTTTTTTTGTTTGTTTTTTTTTGTTCATTCCATTAACAAGTGTGATCAGGTCAGTGATCTGTGCATTTGTTCTCTACTGTGTGAATGAGCTGAGACGGCTTGATGAAGTCCCTCAATAATCAAAGCAATTTAGACAGTTTGCATAACTTTAAAATCTGTTTTACATGTGTATGTAGTTATACACTTAGCCTCCTTCCCCTGAGGGAAGCATAATTACATCTGTTGCCACAACACCACACAATAGCCATTCTTGTCCTGATGAATCGTTTCATTCCTAATTGTGTTTGTGAGAGTAACTGAGCCGTGTGTGATAGATGAACTCTTTGGATGCTTCCCCCAGCCAGCAGCCATTATACCGTAGTAGCAGTACCCATGGGGGGGAAACTGTGCTTCATAAGTATTGAGCTGACTGCCCAACTAGGCTGAGAGTTAGTATCCCGCCTGGACAGCAGTCATTTGCAATTGCATTTAGTTATTGGGCGCAGGAGTTTTATCTAAAGCATTGTGTGCTTCTAATAGGCCCCATTGCAGAGAAGGCTGAGAAGGAAAGAAGAACAGAGGAGGAGAAATCCAATATTGCACAGTAGGGCAGATTTGGAAGTTCTTATGGAGGTAGCTCTTATGGAGAGAGCGATTTCAATTTGATGATGATATTTTCGTAAGCTTGTTTTATTATTATTAATGGAGTTCGTTCACTAGCCAGGCTAGCGCCACCTACAGTAATGCTTCCGGACAATTTCATTTACCTACACCATATAGTCGGGAAACTCACAATTCGCTTCCGTTTGCTTCGTCTCGTGATGAAATCGTGACGGCGAGTTAGTTAACAGAGATTTCAAGTGATGCATTCCAGCAGGTAACACGCATCAGCAATTGGTTTTAAGCAGAAAGTATCTGCCTACCAGAAAGCAAACAAATCCAAATGGATAGAGATCAGACGCTATATGAAATGGAATGAAATAAGCGGCTGATGCATCAGGCTATTAGTACTGTACACCATCACTGTAACACTTTTTCTTTTTAATTCATTTAATTCCACTTTATTGATTCAGTGCTCTTGGTTCTATTTGTTTGCTTTAAAAATAGTGAATAAACACCTGAAAAATGTATCAAAAAAAAAACAAAGAGACCAAAACACTATTCCTGCCAACATACAGTACTGTACATGTTTAAATAGGTATTTAGTGATAGTTTGAGGGACTCAAACGTCATCCACCTTTCAGCAGACGCGTTGAGGACGGATTTGTTGGCAGTGGGTGCTGACGGAGGTTGAGGCTGGCTTTGATTGCCCATTTGGCTGTCTGGGGACTGTTTTGATTGGCTATTGTGGAAGTTTGTCGCGCAGACCTGGCAACCCTGCTGATCGCACCCATTCCATGGCCATATACAGCACAGTAGACCCCAGCGAGTAATCACTGCCCGTCCTGCACTGGCTAGGCCGTCATTTGCAGTGCCATCATGCCGTAAGAATGAAAATAGGATGTTTTTTTTTTTGTTTTGTTTTTTTTTGTCTTAGTGGACTGGAACTCACTAGGCTGCTGCCGTTTGAAGGAAGGAAGTAATTAAAAAGCTGTGATCAGTGGAGGTTCAGGGTCAGATACATTCGCTATGCTCAGTTAATGTCTCGTTCATCAGATGATGAAATATAGCTCTTTGTTCTACTGTGTTCATTTGTAGCTTCAAAAAAGAATCAGATAATCAGCGCTTAGTGCACTGATGGAGGTAACATTTTTTTTTCTTTTTAATATTTGTTTGTGGCCTTTGTACTTTTCTTTTTCATCAACTCTGAATGAAGATGAGGCCTGTGGAGTCTCTGTCGGCAGTTTATGATACAGACTAAAACGCTGAAGTTGCATTTCTTGCTAAGTGGTTTACAAATATTCATTAACCTGGAGGAGGTCTGCTTCTCTCTCTCTCTCTCTCTCTCTCTCTCTCTGAGTGTGTGTGTGGCACAGCTGAGATGTTAGAGCAGTAGTCTCCTACCTCTGAGTTTCTGTATGCGGTACGAGAGGCACCACTCTACAGTAAATACCATACCGGTGTAGCCTAATGCAGATGCTATAGTCAAACCATTATGGCCCAGTGAAGTGATAGCCTCCTAAAGTGCACTGTGTACAACTATCAAGTTAAATGTGCAGTCCTGTTGACGTGTGTAAGCCTGCCCGTGCTTGAGTTCTTTATTCTTTATTCTTTCTCAGGGGTAGAAGTCATTCATTTCTGTCAGATAGGTACTCAGTGCAGAGACCCAAAAGCTGTCAGGGAATTGTCTTTTCTATTCTTCATCATCATTTTGTTTGCCATTCCTGTCAGTTAATTCGCCCATCTGTATCTGTCATCATTGCTCTTTGTCTTTATTTGTCTCTATCTTTTGAGGTGGTCTCTTCTTCTGTTTTTTTAAAGACTCTTCATGTCCAGTATTCCTCCTTTCTTTCTTTTCTTTCTTTTCGGTGGTGGCGCAGGTGGTAGGGGTGCCATTCGCCAACCGGAGGGTTGCAGGTTCGAGCCCCGCTTCACCTGACCCTATTGAAGTGTCCTTGAGCAAGACACTTAACCCTTGATTGCTCCCGATGAGCAGGCTGGCGCCTTGCATGGCAGCCTACTGCCACCGGTGTGTGAATGGGAGGCATACTGTACACTGTAAAGAGCTTTGAGTGCTCGTATGAGTAGAAAAGTGCTACAGAAATGCAGTCCATTTACCATTTATTTCTTTGTAATGTTTCATTACTTTTGTTCACTACTTCATTCAGTATCATTCATGGTGCTCATCTTTGATGGAGAGAGAGCACTCCAATGAACTAATACTTAATTTGATACACATGTACTGTAAATGCTAACTGTCAAACATGGATAATGTTTAATTGATGCTTGATTGTTATAAATCTGAGGCAGTCATATGATGAATAGATGCAATTTGCGGAGACATTTATACAGGCAGTGGCTTCAGATGTTTAATGCAATCTTCAAAACACTGTCATTCACAGAAATTCATTTTTTCTTGATGGTAGGCTAATTACCTCCGAAAATTCATCCACACTTGGTAGTTAACACCTCGGTAATTAACAAATTGTGTGTGTGTGTGTATGTGTGTGAGAGAGAGAGAGAGAGAGAGAGAGAGAGAGAGAGAGAGAGAGAGAGAGAGAGA
>JAUCNH010000035.1:9205442-9218421 GCA_032353275.1 Sardinella hualiensis | reverse complement strand
TGGACAAGGGCTGGGGGAATGATTTCACTTCCTATGCCTTCGTCTGAAACGAGCAAACATCATTACAAGACATTTGTGACTCAGATAAGGTCTCGGCCTGAACTGAGAGCTGAAATTTTCAGGTTGATAATTCACTGCTGACTGAGTGTATTTGAGCTCTCCCTCAGCTTCAAACAGCTGAGCTCAAACAAGGATGGAAACAGTTGCGGTTACAATCTCTCTTCAGAGGTAAATGTCAATTGGACAGCTTTTAATTTCAAAGTAATACCATCTTTGCCGTAGTCATTAAATGGGTTTGCTTCTCCAGTGTTTAGCACAGCAAGCTGAACAGGCTGGCTAAAAGATGAGGTCATTATAGGTTTGGAGATGGCTGCCAACAGGTTATAATCGACAAGCTAGGCTATTCTCAGAGAAAAAAAGCCTATCTGATTGTGTTATGTCTAATCAAACCTAGTAAATTGTGAAGAGGGCACTTAACTACAACTCTGCATAGAGAAAGCAAGGCCTTGGATAGAGATCTGGGGGCTATCTGGGGGGTACATGGGGACTTAGTGGGGGTACTCGATTTTAATGATGCAGGCCTAACTGCAGAGAAAGCCACATACACCTTCAAAACCTGCGTCAATAGCATATCACTGCATGTTTATGGTCATACTATAATGTTAATGTTTATATTTATAGAGGGCTTATTGGAGAAGTTTGCTTGATGTGTGCAAATTGGTGCCACTGGTAATAACACCATGTTAATATCATGTTATAAATGAATATTTCAAACGTGGGAAATACATCAAGGATCTGTTGCACAAAGTGTGGGGACTCTACCCATACCCTCTGCCACCCAGTTCCAGGTGTCCCCTCAGACACATTTCTATGTGTTCCATAACTATCTGTGGCCAGCCGCTCAGATGTAGTTGCTGTGTGTGGCCTACCAGAGAGCTGAGAGCTTCATACATACTCACATTGGTGCTTTACCTATTATTTCTAGCCATCTCTAAAATTATTTATGCTAACATTTTTCCTAAAATATTTAGTACACATTTTTGCCAAAAACCTTTAAATATAAGCATAAACATAAAAAAGGCCATTTGGACATCATGGATAGAAAGCTTGAAATTGCACCTTAAAACACTGCTGTGCCTTTACACATGATTCTTGTTCCGTTCAGTTAATTCAGGAGAAAAGTGATCTAAAGGTCAATGCACCATGCATAACAAAATGAGTTCTAGAAAACTGTGTGTTCTGTCTCTGCAGCACGAGATAAGACCAGTGTTATTCCAACAATAAGCCAAGCTTAGCTGCTCCTCTTACATCCGAACAGAAGAGGTCATGTAGCTCCCTGTTCCACCAAGTTCTGAATTTGGAGACCTTCCAGTCGCAGCAAATCCAAAAGCACTGACAGCAGCATCAACAAGAGAACTCAGAGTGGCAACAACCACTCTCTCCCATCCTTTACTTTTCATTGGTTTAGCACGTCTGGCCAGACTGCGTACACACACACATTTTCCCCCATATATATTTCACCATCCTTCAAGACACTTGGGCGAAGACAACGACAGTAATGGTGCCGCCCTGTGCATCTTTATCAGTGGCCGTGCATCACTCTCCACGGCTTCCAGCTGAGGCAGCACTTCCTCCCCCAGCCCTATCAGCCCCATCCATTTGTTTAACTGAGCAACAAACACATACAGTACTGTACAACAGGACCTACAATACTGATACAGTCACACTTGGACTAGTCTCTGTAGATAATACCTCCTGTACACTGTACAGTACAGAGACAACACAAGAAGAGGAGCCGTAGGAATGCCTGTATTTGGGGTGTACACACTGAAAAGGCCTGATGCAAGCATGCATAGCCTGCATATGATTTTCTTAGTAGGCCTATAGTAGGTATTCTGGGTAATAGGTAGCTCACAAATGATTGTATTCCTAAAACCATGATTAGGCTATGACTGACACTCATGACTTGGTCCAACTTCCCTTTAGCAACAAGCCACTGGTAATGTTTTTCAAATATTATTACTGGCAAAATCCTCTTCCTGTTTCCAAGAACACTTGCAAAAGCAATATTAAACTTAAGACGGCAGAGGCTGGTGTGACAAAAAATAAAAACTGCTCAAAGACTGCGCACAACAAAATGTCCGTAAATTGAAAGAAGACCTGTAAACTGATATGACCTTTTGTCCAATGTCCGTGAACTGAAAGTCTGTGACCGAAGTGACCTTTTGATTGGGTGCTAGGCCTATATAAACATAATACTAGGTGTTCTTGTAAGGGAGGATGGCACAGCATCAACAGTACACATATTGATTAGGCCTACTATTCATTTTCATCCCTACACAGCTGAACATATGGGCCTTTTAACAGCAAAAACACAACCCAATTAGCAAGTTAGCACTACTCAATAAAACAAAGTAGCCTAATATTTCTGAAAATGCTACATCCTGCCGAGCAGGTTAGTCCAGTAACTGTTCAAACGCTGATTAATGCCTTAAAGACCTACAGGAGAAATACTGCAAGCGGGGACGGACAACCTGGCGTACAGTCGAATCATTTAGGGCTCATTTCATGTGACCTGCTTCATGCTTTACTATCCTTCAGAGAGGCACACTGGCCTCCCCAAAGCCACTCGGAACGGACAGGAAATGTGAAATCAGTGTCTGGGCACAATGAACATGACGGCATGATAGAAGCTTCACAGTCATCCTGTCTCAACCTCATGCATTTAAATGATTCAAAATCAGAATGACTTATAAGAGGTCAGGAAATTCTTATTTTAAGATGTCTTCTTATATGCAAGGGACAAGGAGATAGCGACAACCTTACTGGAATGTATGTATGACAATAAAATAGCAGCCTATTATTGTTGGTGTCAAAAGTCCTACGAAAATGGTAGCAACCATTTCAAATTAAAATTTAGCCTAGTGGAATAGTTTTTAATTACATTTCCAAAAAAAAAAAGGATGGCCACAGTAAAACATTCAAAAGAAGATTAAAAAAAATGACCCATATTCAATCAAGGACTTCCTTATCTCATTATGTGTAAAAAAAAAATGCTGAAGATATTGATGATGTGAAAGTGGCACAACATGTTGATGTCTCGTGTCTGTTGTTGACTGTGGACCAGCATATCATCAGACCTAACAGCCTCTGGTGTCTGCCAGCGGATGTACAGTACTGAATCTGCATGGAAAACATTTCATGCTTTTGTACGTAAGCACAAACCCCAGCCTGAATCCCTGTTATCTTTGTCCTTGTTGACATGTCCACACAGTATCTCTGTCGGCCTCATGCGCCACTGAAAGGAGCCCTGGCTAAGGATTTAGCTTTTCTGCCATCATCTGACGACGATACACCTCAATCCTCAGACTATTCCTTCGACCAAGCACAAATCTGAGATTCTGGTGTAAAATGACTAGAACTGAGATAACTGGACTGGACACACAGTTAAATCCTAGCACATGAACAGCTTGCAGGGAGCCACTCTGGAGGCTCATTTAAATACAGATATTCATGTACCTGCATCAAATACTGCTTCTCTCTGATTGCCGATGCTGTGGATCAGCTCGGTGATTTGGGAGGAACAGACCTTTTTCTATTATTCTCACTCCTCCTATGAAATCAATGCTTTGCTATGCCAAGACAGTTTCAGTGCAAATGCATTTTGTTTCACACCTCCCTCTGAGTCTGTGGGCCTTTGAGACTACTGATGTACATAATCTTTAGATTCATATTTAGCAACTATACACCCTTCTTTCCTCTATTCTTTAAAGACACTTTGTTGGTATAGTGTATGATTACATTGTCCAAGCTATTTTGATCCGCATTTATGAAAATATTTTGAGCATTTGCCTAAAGATACATTCATCAAAAGAGTAGGTTACAGGTCTTTTACATTAATCAACTCAATAATCAATTTCATTGTTCCTCAGGACTGAAGATTCAAACATCACTGCAGTGTGATGGAATGTAGAGTTGAATGCAGTCCTGCACTTAATTGAAACACAATAGTTTTGCCACAAATATATCAGCACTAATTCTGCAACACAGCAAATCTATCCATGGTGTGTAGACGACTTTAGGCCTAAAACGTAATGTTAGGCTATTACACATTTTAATTATAGCCTATAGCCATAGGAGTAATATAATGCTTAGGCTACGAAATAGGCAATGCTGAACTGAAATGCATGACAGGAATTGCAATGTGAATGAAATAGTTAGTGGTCTTAAAAGGATTTAATGAATTTGTAAAATAAATTCAAATTAATTCATGTTACAACTCCCATCATGGTTCACTGTTGAACAATTTGCCAGTCGTAGCCTATAGCCTATCCTACTTGCAGAAACACCCTTTGAAAGACGTAACAACGTGAGAATATGAGAAGTAAAAGCAGATAATCGCCAGCTTGGATAATTGTCAAAATGTGATGATACCAAGTCACCCTCTCATGAATGACTGCAAAGCAGAGGTATTTTAGAATGAAGTTAAATGCCTACCAGTTACTTGGAGCTGGGGTGAGGATCCTGGCTATGAATATCGGAATAGCGATGTCTGCAGTCGACCGATTCGCTTATGCCAACTGATGGTACTGGGTCATTGTCTTGAATAAACGCTTGAAATAACGCAAAACTCTACCGGGGTACATGTAACGATGGCCCATATCGAATTGACAAAACATCCAAATAGGGACCATCTTCACTGCCACGACGTATCACACAAGACCCATACGAACAGTAGCTTAGACAAAAGACCCTGCATCAATCATCCTGATAGCTAGCGAGTGCAAATTTGTATGGGCTGTAGCCTACCTTTCAGCCACAATGTTGCAACGGACATCGGCTACATTCATCTCAGCGCCATAGCATTTTCACCATTGGGACGTTATATCATCAAGTCTAATACAAGGCACTGTAAATCAAAACACTACGCTATGGGAAGAAGCAGCAGCAGCAGGACGGACAGACTGACTGGCATGATAATGAAACTAAGCTGACTGTAACTTGCATTTTTCTCGTCATGCACAATAGACACCAGAACTTCAGTGGTTCTACTTAATCTTCTATTTCTTCTATTTAATAATCAGACACTGGCGTTTAAATAAATATTTTCGTGTAATGCAGACTGGCATTCTAGCTAAAGACATAAGTATAGTGTCTGGCTTAGAATCCTATTATTAAACTACCAAAACGTCACCCTGCCGTGTTAACAAATGACAGCAGTTAAATGTGAAATAATACAGACACGGTTCTCAACATTTACTCACCCTTTGTTTTTCCCCACACTACTGCCGTTGTTTTGTTTATTTCATAGTCCCCATTTGATTGTATGCGTCACAGACTTCCGCGTTTACTGGGGGTAAAATGCAGTGGGTAAAAAAAGATAAATTGAAAAGGGCATGCGCATCGCAAGGCGTTCGACTGGGTACGGTAGTGTCTTCGGTAAATTAGGCGTATGCAGAAACACTTCGTTGGATAATCTCTGAAGATGTAACCCCAGATGTTATTGGCGCCGTGTCTGATGGATCTAACTCAATACTTTGCCAACTGCCGTGACAGCTTTGCTTTGAGGATATAAAATAGAGTATATTGTGTGCCAAGTACCAACCCACTTAAAACCAAGAGTGTGCCATATTCCTGAATGCAAATACAACGCCTACCACTTTAAAAACCAAGCAGTTCAATTATAAAGGGAGAGCTTGGATCATGTTAGTAGCCTAAATGCAAACTTTCGACCGTGAGGATTTTTTTGACTGAACATCTTTTGTTTGCCAAAGGAGTGACGTGGAGACAAGGTCCTGCGATGTTTTTTACGCACAGCTCAATTAAAAGATGCATCACTTCACATTTTTGAATCTCTATAGACCCGTCATTGTGCCCTGCTGGGTTTGCTATTCGCTGCTCTGCTCTGTCTCGCTTGAGGAGGACAACAGCCTCTCTGTGTACTCTGAGATGTGTGGGTGCTTATTTGAAAGTGGCAAGTGGTCCAGCCAACGTGTCAGGTTTTGAAAGTGCACATGTTTGATGCATAACAAACAAAAAGTGCTTTATAATCCCAAATAGGGAAGCTACATGCCCAAGTCCACAGAATACTTCCATTGTGCACACGACACAACAGTGTGGCGGAAGAGAGAGCGCAGATATTTGACCAAATGTGTTGACTTACTACAGCCACAATGCCTAAGCTCAGCTGCAGTTCTGAAGCACAGGGGTACACAAGCTGTTTGCTGGTGGGCTCTAGTCTTTGACCTGATCTGGATTAGAATTAAACCACATCAGGGTCCAGAAGGCCTCCTTATTTGGGCCGATAGTTCAAGTTTGTTCAAGTGTGTGTGTGTGTCCTTTGCTCGTGTTAACACACGTGCAGATTTATTTAATCTTGATCTTCCAGAAAGCAACCTGTAAAGCCAGTTCTACTGGATGATTATATGTTTTGAAACATTAATGTTGAAATCTGTCTTGGTAGATGGCACCTCTTTGTATAGGCTAGAGGTAAGGCAAGGCTTGGGTGGTATCTTTCAGCAATTTTATCTATTCTGTGTCGTCCTGCAGTGCAAATCACATTATGGAATACATCTCATTTTCATGCATTGACATTGACATGCAGTTCCACTTACATTTTTTACACAATTTGACACAAACTGATCTAAGCTAAGAATGACTGAAGAATTGAAATAATTTCTCATTTTCAAATTTCTCCTTTCAAATTGCTAGTTTGTTTCTTTTATTAAAAATCTAACATATTGTGTATACATATGTATGTAGATGTTGTCCATCAGCTACATCTTGATTCCACCACACAGAAAATCTCTTGTGAAGTAAATAATTACAACCTTCATTGTCGTACTTTTAAAGTATTAATTAAACCCTGGACATGGTATAACAAATTGACATACATGAATACAATTTCATGAATTTTGACTCAAGACAATCTGTTAGCAGTAAATCCCATTATGTGGGATGAAAACAAAAGGCCCCCAGTCCATTTTACTGGTGCAGTGAAGAGGAATACATTAACAATTGCTCAAAACTCACCAGAGGTGTGAACATTGCAATGCCGATTAGCCTCACGTGTGACAACAGGTGTTCAGGAAGCAGAGGGAATCTGAGGACCAAAAATGCAGCCAGCAGTGGCAACTTGATTTAGGCTAACTGAGCGTGCAACAGGAAGCATTTAGCATTTAGCATGCAGCCTGCAGCTGTTTCACAACCATTCAGCTCACAGCTCCAGCCACAGTATTTTCACAAACACTGGACTGTACTTCTCAAGCTCATCAAGGATCCCTAAACTCCATTAAAACACATGCAGTAAAAGGATCCATTATGGATGCTCTTCATGTGTGAAATAACAACTAAAGTAGGACATGAAGTCTACAGCAAATCATCTGAGTCTTTTCTTCATTTTCCAAGAGAATGATTCGTTTTAAATAATATTAACCACTTTCCAGAACAGGAAATTAGGAGCCAACATCCACCCAGTGTCCCCAAATATTGACATGATGCACTGGAAAATGAGTGGACCTCTGATGCATGTGCCACATACTGTGTAGTACTTGTGCTTTAAGCATTTCAAGCATTCCGAAGAAATGTTTCAATCAATCAATCAATTAATCAATGCATATAATTGAGATTTCTTGGGCAGACAATCTATGTAAACACATATGTTTTATTTGTTTAAACCTTCAATAATTACTTAACAGTCCTGAAAAAGTAGAAGTGATAACAACAGATTCTTTTGTGTGCAATAAAAAAAGCGAGAGAAATCAGGAGAAAACTGAATTACTATGGCAACCAGCATAATTTCCCCCATCCTCGAATCCCATGCCCTTGTAAAAGCTGCAGTGTGCCGATAGGCGCATACCATTTACACTACCTAAATAGAATACAGCACAAGTCGCATCTGCAAATTGCATACTTGTTCTGTGAAGTCAGGACAACCTTGCAAGGTCATTCCAGAGATAGAGAGGATATGAGAGTGTGTGTGTGTGTGTGGCAGCACAGCCTCTGTGCCTTGGTTCTCTCTCACGTCTCAGAGAGCAGTCATGTGGATAGGCTGGGCCAGGGAGAGGGACACAGAGCGATGGCTCTAGTATCAAAACAGTCGGCGTAAAAACACTAAAGCACAAAGACCAACCCAACAATACCACCCACCCCCACCGTCCCCTGCCTCCCCCGAGAAAGTCAAACATTGATATAAATATTCATTATTTCTAAAGTGCATCTCTCAAAGACTTGTTTCATGAAAGGTGAGCTTCAGTCCTATTTAAAGAAACAAGCTAAAACAGATTATTTCATATTTATGTATGGAGTCGTGCATTTTGTCAGCTTATCAATCTTAAACAGAATTTAAAATACCTATTTACAAAGTAAATGTGTTATTAGTTGTTTTGTTTTTTTTGCTGAAAAACACTGAACCGCCTTTCACATTGTAGTGGATGTGCTATTTTTTGCTTTCCATTTTAACATAATTTCTTAAAGCTACAATATGCAAGACCTTCTAGACAAAGGTTGTCTGGTACTTCCCTAACACTCTAAGCAGTTTGGAATACAGTCTGTAAGCCATCAATGATGAGAAGCTTGCCAATCAATATTTCTAATCAATTAAACAGGGATGTTTTGAAGGAAGTGAATGTGAAATTTGATGCCTTTGTCAAAATGACTGCTGTTGAAAAGGTTAGCAAAGACTTGTACTTGGAATAACTTGACGAGGCGATTCATGAATGAATCAGTCTAGAAATCTGAACAGCCAGGTCTTCTTGAGGGAAGTATATGTAATGGTTAAAACTGCAGGGCACAGGACAGCAGATATGGTGTTTTTTTCCTTTTCATCCCAAACCAAGTATTTGCCACGGAAGCTTCATTCTGATTAGATCTATCGTTTTAAGTACACTTTTGATCAGACTTAATCATCAACATCCCCAGCCAGGTTGAGGCATTTCAAATCAAAATGAATTTGGTGCAAATGAACGGATGGGATGCCAGCACAGGGCTAAATCCAGCGCCCCTCAGCTCTCTCTCCTCTCAGTCTGCCTGCCCATCATTTGCAGTCTGCCTGGGGTGCCGGAGGCCCAGGTTCTGACTTGGACAGTCTCGATACTTCTCCCAGTGTCTGATTAGTCTGAAACCAAGGCAGCCAGGCTTGCTGAGAAACTTCACAGGCCAGTTTCTCTTTAGTGCTTCCCAGACTGTTCAATGAGCTCAGCTTACAGAAGCCTTTGGAAAATGCACAACCATTTTAAGATATGTTTTTCTGAAGCCATTTCATACAACATCTAAAAAAACAAAAAACAAAACAAAACAAAAAATGACATACATAGTGTAGCTTTATGCAATTATGGTGAAGAAAAAGCACACGTTGGTGATAAAGGTTATTATGTTCTTTCTTTAAATGTTCATATTTCTCTTCATCTCTGTCTTTTCTCTGTTTCCCTCTGGCATGTGCTCCCAGAGCAGCACGGCTCAGCTGCCTCAGATCTTGGGCAGCTTTGGGGCACTGACGATGGGGTTGGTCTCCTGCAGCAGACGCCGACCAGCTGTCTTGTAGTCATAGGTGCAGTCATGGGCTTCTGCGTAGCGGTGAGAGGCACAGAAGTTGTTGCCACATCTGAAAAATAATGAGGAAAACAAAAGAAAACAAAAAAAACGTTTTCCAGTTTGAAGTTTTCCTTTTTGAAGTTTTCCTTTTTGTCAAGAACCTCAGGCTTTGTTGTTTTGTTTTTTTACTTTTGGGGAATTTCTGACCATTATAAAAAAAAAAGTAATTCAATGTGAGCAGGATACAATCAAATTTTACAATCAAAACTGAAATGTTGCGTAGGAAATCCCAAAAGACCTTGTGAATCAGTGAGATGGAGCACTAAGGCTGCTGTACCTGCACTCATAGCTGGTGGCCAGGCCAGTTTTCTTGCCGCAGAAGAGGCAGTGCTTTGAGCTCTTCTTCTTGGAGCTCAGTGGGGGCTTCACTGGCGGGAGGTGATATGTTGGAGTGCCTGAAATGACAGATGATTGATGATGAGAAACTCAATCTAATGCCATTAATCATTCAAACCTCTCCTACTCATATCGGGCTAGCAATGCTAGTGATACCAGTCATCCCTATTTAGCTTCAGAGCAGCAAACTTGTTACTGTATGTTATAAGCACATTACTTCGAGCTCTTCAAAACCAGACAAGCATCTCAAGGGTTAAAGGAGAAATTTGGTGTGAATCAATCCATAGCCCTGTTGTTAGAGGTCACTGAATACTGTCTGTAGCAAAAGAAGTAATGCAACATACAGTAGGCCCAGTAACAAACCAATAACTATTGTTAACTGAATGGGGCATAGCGAAATGAAACTGAAAGTAAGTCCCTATGCCCCATTTACTGTACTTATGTCTTAGTTGCCGGTTCATTACTTAGTTCTTTTTCCTACTAGACAGCATTCAGTGACCTTGAACAACAGGGCTATGGATCGATTCACACTGAACTTCTCCTTTAACAGTACAACAGCCTGTTGCATGTTCCAGGCATATGGCTTGGCATATCGTAAAGCCATTGAGGGGCGCGTGCGAGAGAGTGAGGGAGCGAGGGAGGGAGGGAGCGAGAGGTGAGCACAGCACAGCCTGATAAGCCTGGTGGTAGGATGTTCTGGGAAGGGAAGTACTGTGAGTGGCACTGAGCCATGAGATTGAATTTCTGTGTCCTGCTGGGCTATCTGTGCTGATAGACATTGTCAAGCACTGGAACAGGAGGACGCACTGGGAGAGAAGCACAGGCTGCAGATGCAGATGATTAGCACACAAGAAATAAGGAGAGGACCCAAAAAACATGCTGCAGTAGCATAAAATTACAGTCTTACAACATAGTTTGGTGTGTGTGTGTGTGTGTGTGTGTGTGTGTGTGTATCTAGTGTTCATTTCCTCTTGCCTAGTTTCGCTCGTCTGTGTAAATATTTAAAGGCTCTGCCCGCACACAGCATGGCTCATACAACCTGCATGAGCTTACGTCTCAGAGCGCACTGCCGTCCCGTCCTCCCTCTCGCTTTGACCCCCCAAAAGTTTGGCGACGGCCTTTCATCAGGCACACACTCGGCCGCCTCGGGCGTCCTGTCAGGACCCCCCAACAAAGCCTGTGCACTGGAGCGGAATAATCAGCTGGGCGTCTCTACTAGTGCATGTGCATGAGGTCCCTACTGTCTGTGCCAACTGCATTGGCCCTGTGTGGGGCTCCATACATAACTAGCATAGTGGCACAGGTGGTCTTTGGTGCCAGGCAGGAAACCTATTCAAGCCCAGGTGTTCCCTGCCAGGTGTGAAACCTACCTAGACTACATGTTCTGTAGGTGTTCTCTGCCAGCTAGGAAACCTATTTTAAAGCCGAGGTGATGAAAAGCAAGAAAGTCGAAGGTGCCGTCATATTGAAGCAGGACAGGCTGCTACTTCCCCACTCCACTCCACTCCACTGGGTCAGAGGGGAAAAACAAGATGCCCTGAACCAAACTGAAAAAAACATTCCCCACATGCCAATCCTGTTGGCCATTTTTTTGTGAGAGCCTGGCTAGTTAGATCATCTAGAGATGTGGTTTTGCACAATGACAAGCACTGGCATGCTTGTGTTGCTCAGACATGGGCCTGGGAGAACAGACGGGGCCAGAGGAGATGGAGTATCAGAGCTGGGACAGACAGAGTGGGTTTAACCCCAGAGACCACTGAATGGTTCCAGGTGTTTAGCAGGCCCATTCTCTGGTGCTGAGGCAGGGGGGAGGTTTGCTGTGAGCTGTAAAGTGAGTGTTCTGAGAGGGTTTGAGCTGTAATTCTCAGAGTGTCTGAGTGCTGTGGTGGGGCTGCAATGGTCCACTGGACTCCAGCGTGACTCACCTAATCTGCGGACGCTACTGGGCCCTCCTGACGCACCCAGGCTGCTGGTGGACTGAAATGGAATATGAATGAAGAACAGAGTTAAAGGACAAAAAAAAAAAAAAAAAAAAACACACACACACAACAAAGTGTTCTCCCGAGCACAGCGACAGTCAAGATAATCACATTCTTACTCACATCTTTTCAAGATGACTTTTTGAAGAGAGATAAAGCGAGATGACTGACTGTGTATTCAAAGGATGTCTTTGGACCTAATCTCGTTTTTTTTTTTTTATGGCAACACAGCTGACTACATCTGAAATAAGTATTCATGGCTTTTGAGTGTGTTCCAACACCAATACTTTGATGTGGAATTTGGTCAGTTCTCATCAGATTCTCAGAGTTCAATTTGTTCACTCTTGACTCACGACTGACGAAAGGTTCATGTGCAAACAGTCTGCACCAATTACAAGCTAAAGAAGAGCTCTGGCCATGTTTTGCTGTCAGTACAAAACAAAACCACAAAAACAAGAGAAACTGTCTGACTGCATAGCAAATAAACAGCTGTTAGGCCAGGTGGTGCCCATCTTCAGGGCAGTCTAAGCTATACAAATCTGGTAGTGTTTGATGTGATACTACTTGCATAGTTCTGAAATATATACTGTATGTAATATATATATGTTTTACATTTTTTATTTTTTTTTGGTCAAGTCACATTTTATGAGATATCTCACCATATGAAGCATAGCAGTAGAAATATGTTTTCATATTTGGATAGGGTGGGTTGGAAACTGGCGATTCAAGAACCAGGATGTTGGCATACTGTATGGCTTAACGATTTACAAAATTATATGTACCACACATTTCTTGCATGTGCCCTGGCTATATGACAAACAGGGGTCTGAGAACAACTTCTGATATAGAAAGGAAATGATTTATCTTGTGGGGGGGGGGGGGTTCAAGGCCAGACTACCGGTGCTCCGGAACCGCTTATCATAGAGAGGAATGCTCTACACCATTGATATTGGTGGGTTCTCCTGTTTATTCTGATACGAGATTTGACATATTTGAGTAAAGACATTATGGGATATTTCAGCGATATGATTGGGTGTGAGACGGACGCAGAGCTGTATTATTTGAATTTGAAT
>JAUCNH010000035.1:8857370-8867961 GCA_032353275.1 Sardinella hualiensis | reverse complement strand
GAGTAAGAAGTCATCAGGAGAATTAAGAAAGAATATGACGTACCTCCTCAAACTTTTCGGCAATCATGGCGAAAGCTTTGAAGATGACCTCTGAAGCGCCGGTGATGGTGACAATCCTCTCGGGGCTGGAGCCGTCAGATATATTAATCCGAGCTCCACTCTGACAACAGAGGCACAAATTTATACAGCCGTCGAGCATCCGCAGACTGCCGGCTTAATTGCTGAGATTCGACCCTTTCTGCTTTATTAATTCATAAGCTTAGCCTAAAGCAATGGCATAAGCATGAGGAAGAGTTACCCCTGTGCTATGTGAGGAGCAAAGACCCTTTTTTGTCTGTCACATAACACATAACTAAAGGAATTTGAAATTTACCTCTTCTCTCATCTTTTTCACTGTTTCTCCTTTCTGAAAGAGTAAACAAAAAAGAAATCATGTAAAATACATCAGTCAAGAAAAAGATCTAATCTAG
This sequence comes from Sardinella hualiensis, assembly GCA_032353275.1. Lineage (NCBI taxonomy): Eukaryota > Metazoa > Chordata > Actinopteri > Clupeiformes > Clupeidae > Sardinella > Sardinella hualiensis. The sequence continues at coordinate 8,867,491 of JAUCNH010000035.1, read as the reverse complement.
TATAAATAAACTATATTATTTGTCTATATCTAATGGAAGTAAAAAAAAAAAAAGTGACTGACTGAGGGTCTTGTACATACCTTCCCAATGATGCTACCAACCTCCTGAAAATGAAGAGAGGGAAATAGTGAACTTCAAACTACTTCAAATCTCTCTGACTATGGGACTTACAGTAGCAGCTGGCCTGTGGAAAACGTCACTCTGAACCCACTCAAATGAGGCCCTTCACACACACTCTTTTCCCTGAAAGATTGGAGCGGCCTTCCTTGACAGCTAATACACAGGAGTAAGGGGGTGGGGGGCGGGGGGGTCTCTGAGACTCATGTGGCATGCTCCTCTATGCCGTGCTTTATGCTAATATTTTAAGGCTGATTAAATGAAAGTAATTTAGCTCCAGTGACACATAGCAAACATCCTCAAGGGCTGCTAATGGGGTGCTATGATCACACTGAGCAGAGGAGTCTCACATGCTGGACCTGTCTGAATATTAACGAGTCCCGCAAATGACAGGCACTGTCACAAGCCTAAGACTAACACTGACCACCACACACTTGTTGGGGCGGCATGTGGTATGCTGGGTGGTATGTAAGCTGATAGCGTAGCGCCACTTTAACAATATACCCGGCACCACGCAGGTCAAAAGCTGATATCTTGTAAACGTGGCTGAGCTGCTCCATTAGTGCTTGATATGGTTGATCCAGATGGCATGAATCTGATGTGTCAGAACATGGCTGAATCGAAGTCACATCACAAGCAGAAAATGATTCTATAGGGTCTATACTGTATGGTCTATATCACGTCATGGCTGATTGAATAGAAATGGATGAGGTTAAGGAAGGGATGGATGTCACATGATTGTCTGGTCCCAGCGCTGTGGGCACGCTCATCCCCAGACACAGTAAGAGAGTTTGGGCCAACAGACTTTTCACGCCGCGGGTGAGGAGATTGAGACCAAGGGCGGTGGTCTTACCTTGCCGTGCATCAGGAGACGTATCGTTAGGGTCACATTTAAGCCGCCGTCCAAGGCTCCACCCTCAGGGTCGTGAATATTCATGATTGACAACGAAGGTGCTCCTCTCACAGGCTCACAAAAATACACACTACTCACTCACAAACATTAAACACAGACACAGACACGTGCACACAGAGCACCAGACAGACAGGGAGAGGGAGTCAGACGGACAGACAGACAGACAGACAGAGAATAATAAAAAAGAATAAAATACATGTCGGAACAATCCAGAAATGTAGCGTCATTCATGCACAAACACAAAGTACATTGTTACCGCATCATTCTGTCTCACTTGATGTAATTTTCTAAGGCTGCGTAACACGGAAGGGACGAATAATCCACATACATGAAGTTGCCATCAAGTTGCTGGTCATGATACTGACTTGTTACTTGGAAATGGGAGCAAGCACGGGTCTGCCCCTGATTCAATCCACACACGAGACCCTTCCATTGGTTCCAGATAAATAGAACTAGTGTGACAACATGTGCTTACACATGACACAAAGGGGGCTGTTTGTCTCCTCCTAGGCTCTGGGATCAAGTGATGCCAGTGTGACCATATCTAATAAGATGCTGCTAATATGGCACCAAAAGAGCACAATGTCGCACTGTTCTTGTTTCACAAGCCTTCTCTTTGCTGTCTGCACTGGTGATAATTCACATGTCTGAGCTTCACCAACGCTGGGCTGAAGCCTAACACAAAAGTGTTCAGTTCACATGTTTTGTAGGCACTGTGGGTTGTCTACTGTTGTGGGTGGAAATATGCATTAATCATTTTTTACCAACTTCTACTTGTATTTACCATTTTTGGTGACATTTGAAAACTTTTCTATGTATAAGTGAAAGCCTTTCCTATCCCTTGTGCTTTTGATTAGGTTGTGAATGTTTTATAAGATACTCACATAGATTCCAGGTTGAACAGTGTGGTTTATCTCCATGGCATATCTAGAATAGAGATTGATCTCAGTTTAATTCCATGCTCAACACACTGATCAATGAAACACAGCAAAAAGATATAAATACCAGAATGAATCTTAAATATCAATCAATCAGGGACAATGCAGCCCACAACAGACCAAGGCTTATAGCCACACAAACACTGATATAATCCCTTACTAATACGACATACCTAGCTGTCCCTCTGTCAGGCTACTAGCCGAAATGTATGTCAAATGCAGCAATCATTGGCCAACATAAATAAAGCCTGGCATATTGGAAGAAACTCGTTCCATTGTGTGGCCTTCATCTCCCTATGTAGTTCTATCAGGTAAATGCATCAAACCCAACGCAACGCCAGGGCCTAATCCTATAGGCCAGGATTTGTTTGGCTAATGCTAAAACCCTTTTGACCCACTTCTGTCTCCTCCTGCACGTCAGCACCCACTCGGCCCTTTGAAAACACAGCACCCCTATAATATAACGCTAATGAATACAGATAGAACGCTGATAATAAAACACACATACATCATCTTCTCTCTTGTCAGCTTTGCATATTCGCCTCAGGATTTAAACTGTGACGGACATTTAACAAGTTACAAAATCTCGCAAAGGAATCAGAAAAATTCCAAGGACCACACAAATCCTAAATCCATGACTTGGAGCAATTCACAATCTGTCTTGTTTCTTTTATGAAAGGAGAATTGTTGAGCACTGAAGGAGAGTGGTTGAGCACTACGAAACAATGATTTCTAAATGAATATAATTTATACATTAAAAGAGAACATAAATAATATTAAAAATGCCCACTAGTGTGAGAGAGAAAGAAAGCTGAGAGAAAGAAACATTTCATGAGTATCTTTGACTATAATGCATCATCTGTCATACCCTACTTCAACAGGCATGACTACAATCGCTACAGTAGTCATGTAGGATTTTTAGTAATCCAGTAACAAACAGCAAAGCTTTCTTAGCCTTCCATTCATAGATACATAGATGAACGTACAACAATTTTAAGCCTTTTTTTGATGGGACCAGAACTCTGTAGCGGAACTCAGTGTGGGCCGAGAGCCTCATTAAGGCTGTTGGAGGCCTGTAAAGTATATCTGTCAAAAGGATTTAGTTTATCATGGAGAGTTCAGCATAACTGACCTGCTTGGCCGTTTTAGAAGACTTCGGTAGCTTGCCTTTTCCCTCTTGTCCTTCTTGTCCCCCTCAGAGAGAGTATGTCCAGTGTCTGTCTGAGTGCTCCAGAGAGAGAGAGAGGGAGAGAGAGAGAGAGAGAGGGAGAAGAGTTGCCCCCCCCTCTTTTGTTGTCAGTTGTATTCAGAGAATGGACAGATGGCCTTATGCCCGCAGTCGTGCTAGAGGGAGACTGGCTTTGCTGTTTTTTTCATCCCCTGGCTTAGCCTCTGATAAGCCCTGCACTAGAGGAAGTGAACTTACAGTTCTTCGTTGTGTTTAACGCTTACAGTTAGCTTCACTGTACAGTAAGTTGGCTAGCTGTTGGCGACAGTCTTGGAGCACAGAAACTGGATCTCAGGCAGGCCAAAGTCTGATCGTATTGTGACGTATTATGCCTCAATATAATTTACTGTAGTTATGTGAATCACGCATTGGAGTTGTGAAGAGGTGCATACCTGTATCACTGAATTTATTGATATTATGTGGTACTACATAGTGAATTATGAATATCAACACCTTTTCAGCAGTAACAACAAAGACAGATTGGGTTAAAATGCAATTCCACAGAAGTTTCACGGATCTTCGCTTTTGGATCTTGGAGAATCATGACGATGAAGAGACACAACGTTTCTGTGGACAGCTTCCCCCTCCCCCAAGCCGACCAAATGCCCCTACTAATGAGGCCACAGCCCTGCGAATACAATGTGGTCCTTTTTAACAGAGCGAGATGCATTCAGCACAGCAGTGAAATTATGAACTAAATGAGTCAGTCAGGCAGAAGTGGCATATTTAATTACTGCCTGCTGCTTGGGATGGGAACTCACAAAGGGTCCTCTGGACCTCATATCTCTCTATCTCCACCATGAGTGCCTTGTCATCTCCATGCAGCCATGTGTTTCAGATATGTCTTTTCTCTCAATCTCTCTCTCTCTCTCTCTGTGTGTGTGTGTGTCTGTGTGTGTGTGCGTGTGTGTGTTGAGTGGGGGTGGGGGAGGGGGTGGTGGCTGCAAAGAGCAGCAAAGTATGTGAGACACAAATTTAGCTGCTTCTTTTCTCTGTTCTGTAGAGGCACTATATAGCTTGTACCTCTGCAGATGCACCAGTGATCAGATTCAATGAGCGACTTAAGCAAAAAACCTTAGTGTATTGTTGATTTTCATATACATTCCTTTTCCAATATGATGACATTTCAAGCCATCAAGAGAGATTTGAGCAGTGTTTATTGATTCTTCATTTTTTTTTTTTTAATGGAACTCCCTGTTGGTTGGGACCTGTCATCAGCCGGGTCAATCTTTGGCCATCTGCTAAGCCAATAGTAAAGATCTGCCAATATACTGCTCTGCCATTTAAAGTTGAATGAAGTTGACAGGTTGCCCATTAGGAGTACAATAGACACAACCACTTACCGCGATCAGGAATCTGTTTCCAAAACACAGAAATGGCTGCCCTCGTGCGTAGCCAGCCTAAAATTTAGACTATACTACAGTAGCCTAGGCTATAGTACCTTTCAGAGTGTGGAATCTAACAAAGAGCATAAAACGACGACTTTACTTGTTGAGCAAGTTTAATCTATGTCATTCTAAGGGCACTATTAAACTATCTCTGTTTATATCGCGACCAATGGCAGTGACACACCATGTTGCAATAGGCTATCACGAGGAGGAAGTAAAGCCAATCACTTTGTAACAGTACAGATTGATTTTTTTTTTTCATCATATTCTGACAGTATAAACTACAGCTTCGTCATTGTGTTGCGGACTTTGAACTCCGGGGGGTTGGCGTTACTTGACCATGTCTAACTTTGTGGCCAGACTACACGTGATAGTGAGGTTTAAGTTGCAATACGGCTAATATACTCACTTTTAACGATATGGAGGTGACATGAAAGGCAATATGGAACAAGACATTTTTACACTTGAGAGTTTCCAGGCAGTCTGGGGGTTTTACGGATATGACAATGATTTGGAAGAGATGATTGAAACGGAATTCAGCAGAATGAAAGGTCTGTCATAGCGTCATTAATACTGATATGGGGATTGTTTCATACAAAGTTTCTGTAGTCTTGATCTTATACTGTAATGTAACAAACCTATGTTGCTTCTCCTGTTCTGCCCATGCGTCTTACATTTTTCAAGTCTGTGCGTTGAAATAACACTGCTTATTTTTTAACTTACTATTACTAGTTTACAAGGCTACTATTACTACTTCTACTAACGTAACCTATGCATCTGGTAGGTTAGTTCTATAAACGCAAAGTTGTGCAATGACTTGCAGCTTGCATTTGCACTGCAGGCGCCCTCTTTTGACTTCTCGTTACATTACAATAAATCAGAGTTGTTATCTTAGGTCTACCACAGTTTCTGGAAATCTGTAGAAATGCTACTTTGTTTTGAGAAGTGACACTTGTCCTACTTCTCCTGGGTTCAAGACATGATTCTATGATTCTATGCAGGTATCACTTACCTTGATCACGCTGGAACAACCCTCTTCCCCGAATCACAGATTAAGGCCTTCTACCAAGATCTCACCAGAAATGTTTATGGTAAATAGATAACTCAAAATCAGTCACTCCAAAATCGGATGAATCAATGATGAATTGATGTATGATGAATTCATATCAGTTTGTTTGTGAAGTAGGCCTGTAGCCTAATGTGATAGCCTTTTCTTCATATTGTTTCCAATGGATCTTATTAGTAAGACTAAAATTTCAGATTCAGATTCAGAGTTTATTTGTCATTGTCAGTTCAGGATAACAACGAAATTCAGATTGGAATTCTAACAACACTACGTATCCAATTTCCCTTAAAAGTGCTTTGTGCAGAGCAGGATAAGGGTAAAGTGTCCCCAGTGCCCCCCACAGTCCCCACCATAAATAAATAAATAATGAATATGGATAGACTTACATAGACATTCATGCCATTCATGCCCCCCTCCCCCAGCTCCCCACAGTGGCCAATGCAATCCTAATAATATTTATCATCCTTGTGACCTCACAACAACAACAACAACAACAACAACAACAACAACAACAGCAGTTTCAGTGTACTTGTGAGTTCAGCAGTCTTATGGCCTGAGGGTACAGACTGTTTGCAAGTCTTTTAGTGCGGCTGTTTAAGGATCTGTACCTTCTACCTGAGGGTAGAAGATGGAACAGGTTCTGTGTTCATGACACTCCATGTGTTTCATTGGACTCATTTTCCCTTCTTGTGACTTTTTTTTTGCCTGCAGATTAGTGAGGACACGTGGGCCAAGTACCGCAAGTACTGCTACAGGACAACCAACAGCATGTATGGAAGCTCCTCATTCTCTCAGGTGAGCCAGCATCCATCCAGTAGGCTACCGTCTGCATCGACATACAGTGCAGCCATTTGAACAGCTGAAGAGGGGAGTACACAAAGTTGAGCTGTACCTTGTGTCCTAAAGACTCCACTGGTGGGGCAGTCCTAAGAACATTCTGTCTTAGCAGTAGGGACTCAGTACACAGTGAATCACACCCAGCGAAAGTCTGAATCCGTGCATCTTTATATAGAGTCAGAGAGTGAGGAAAATGGTGTCCTCAGATGACATGCTATGCCATGTCTTGAAGGCTTTAAAGGGATCCCTGGCTAGTAAGACATGCTGACCTTATAAGATGGACCTTGGCATCAGCTACATAAATGTGATCTAAAAACTCTCAAAATGTTTTTGGTTTTCTTAAAAGATAATAACATCCTCTTACTTGTAAGCTGCCATTATTGTAAAAATCACCTGGTTGCATCTAATCAAGGTTCAATCAAGGTGCAACAGGCAAGAGTCAAGCTGTTGCTGTCCATAGACTCCATCAATAGCAACCATTTGATGTCACCTTTTACCCAGAAAGCATTGAGAGGTAGGCCTAAAGGCAATGTCAGTTTACATGCTCGACAAAAGAAGGAATTTTCTAATAGAAAAAGACCAAATTTTGAGTGCTTTTAAATCCTGTTGGATATATCTGATACCAGTGTCAGTCGTATAAGGCCAACATGTCTTGCTAACCAGGAATCCTTTTAACAGTTCTTGAAGCAATGCTAGCATTAAGCTAAATCAGCTCTTTTTCACTGACAGAAGGGGAAGTCTCTGGTGGCCTCTGTTCTGGAGAAAGATAGCAAGGAATCTGTGGTTCCTCAGGCTAAGGATGGCCAAGCGAACCTCTCTGCTCAGGATGCGAAGCTCTCTGAGTCTGCAAGGCCCCCTCAAGCCTGGTGCCAGGACACTGTGGCGCCCCCTACTGAAGGAAGCCAACAGATGGCTGGAGCCTCCCCACCTTCCACTACCGTGGCCCAGACTTCCTCCTCCTCCTCTCCCTCTGGTACCAGCATGAATTTGAACCTCTCGTCCGGCTCATCTCCATCAGCGTCCATGCTTACCACCACCACCGCCACCACCGCTGCCGCCTCTTCAGCCAACCAGTGCCACAGCTCAACTGGTTCTGCCGCAGCGGGCCCTACCAGGGGTGGCATCAAAGAGGCATGGAAGTCAGACTCCGCTAAGACAAAAGAGGACGCACCAGTTGCCAAGGAGATTGCAAAGGCCACGGACAAGCTTCCTCAAATTGGCAGTGGAGAAGGTAAAAAAAACATGGCACTTGGCCTTCTAAAGGTTAGAAATGATGTTGGTCATGGCAGCAGTCGGCAACCTTCCCCTAGCCCCTTACTGCACTGGACTGTGCCTGTCTGGCCATGCTTAAAACTATCATTCACCAAAGCCATTGGTTTTCAAACTGTGGTCCAGGGACCCCCAGGGGTCCGCAGCACATTGCTAGGGGTCCGTGAAAATGTTTGCAACAAAATAGCATCTAGCAGGACAAATGGATATAACAAAGATACTGAATAACACAACCGTCTCTGGATATAAGCTTGTATGGTTGAACTTGTGGTTTTGATTATGATAAGGTGACCAGACATCTGAGATAAAAAATCAGGGACTGACTTTTTCTTGAATTTTCCTTGGTTCTATTCTACTCAGCTATTCTATTCGATTCTTACAATCAAGAACATGAAAATAGTAATATTTTAGCTTTAAAAAAAATTGAGGGCAAAATGGGATCAGGGCATGAAAATCGGACACTGCCCCAGAAATTGGTGTTGTCTGGTCATGCCAGATGAGGGGTCCGTGGAATTGTTTGTGCTCCATGAGGAGTCTGGGTCCAATAAAGTTTGAGAATCCCTGACCGAAGCCATCAGTAGTAGCAAATGATGACACATTGCAAGCCTCATGTGTCTCAAATTGGTGATCACTAAAGGAGATTCTCGCGGGTACAGTTACTGTTACAGAATTGAATAAAAACCTATAATAGATGGGGGTTTGGGGGGGGTTCCCCCCCACAATTTGAGGCCGGTGTATCTCCTTTAATGCCAACCGTCTCAAATTGTCAGAGGAACCATTTGGCAGATGTATGGTTACTCTACACCCCTGTGACAGTAATTTAGGCCTTAGGGGCACTTTCATTACCTACTAATAGCTACTACTAGATACATAAAGACTCCAAAGTAGTAATTACATCATTACATCCCAACCTACTGACTATACTTCTATTAAATTATTTATGGACTGGAACCATGAGGCTGTACTGTAGGTGTCTTGTACCGTGTATGGCACAAATCAATCATAGAAGATCAGAGGAAATTTGTGAGCCAGACTGTTAGGGCGCATTTCTGAGTACAGTAACATGGCCTGTAAACGCATTAGCTGTGGCAATGAGATGGTTTGAGGAGGAAGTAGTGGAGATTGAGATTGTGAGTCTGAATCACTCCACTGATCTGCACCCCCCTCCCCAAGGGCTTTTGATGATGAGTTTTTGCTTTTTGTGGTCTCAAAGATAACCCCAGGACAGTGCGGGGAGGCAAACGTTTTTGTGATACCAGACCTATCAGTACACATCAAAGGGCTGAAGACAACTAATCAATTTGTTTTGATCTCTTTTTTTTTTTTGCTCATCGGCAAGCCAAACGACAAATAGGAAGCAGTTTACTCATAAGTGAAGTCCTCTACTCATCTAGTCGCTCCTCTGCCTGTGATGTGTGTATGTATGTGTGTGTGTGTGTGTCTTATCCAGGCAGTGTGGGCTTGGGCCAACTGCTAGAGCCCAAGAGCATCTCCTACGAGGAGTTCCTGAGGGACATGTGCCACTCCGTCCGCCTGGAGCGTCTGCTCAACCAACGCTTCGCCTCACAGACCACCGCCACTCTCAAAGGTACCGCATGCCGCATCTGTAGCCTCTCTCTCCCCTTTTCCACATACAGATGAGACACACAGTTTCATACTGCGCCTAGTAGTTGCTAGAACAGGGGTGGGCAATTATTTTTTCCACGGGGCCACATGAGAAAAAGAAAATATTGTGGAGGGCCGAACTCAATTCTGCGTAAAATTAGCATCAGTCAGGTTTTTGTATTGTTCTGCGTGTTTTATGTGGTCACGCCAACTCAAATTGTAATCCTTAAACATGCCAATCTACTCTCTGCAAATTAAAGAAACATCTTTATCATCTTTAGTATCAAACATCAAACATCTTTAGTAAATAAATATTTAGCAGTCTATATTTTGTTGAAAACCCTGCATTTTGCATCTACCTTTCTTTTTTTTTAGCATGAGCTGACATTCTCCAAGCACCTGCAATGTAGATTTAATCATGAACACTTTTGAATAAAAAACTACTTCAAAATAAATGTAATGCAACTTTAGTCCAAGCATGATCTATGCACCAACTACCAAGCACCAATCAAGGGGTCAACCAAAGTCAACCAAAGGGCCGCATCCGGCCCCTGGGCCGCACTTTGCCCAGGTCTGATGTACAGTCGAATAAAAGCTAATAATAGGCCTACTAGAATGAGTCACGAATGATGAAGAATCATTTTAGTCTGGTCAAGGTCAAGCCAAGGTTAAGTTCTGCAAAACACTGTGTGTGTGAGTGTGTGTGTGTGTGTGTGTGTGTGTGTGTGTGTGTGTGTGTGTGTGTGTGTGTGTGTGTGTG
>JAUCNH010000035.1:8467194-8479272 GCA_032353275.1 Sardinella hualiensis | reverse complement strand
GTGATTGGTTCCCAAATCCATGCGAAAATTTTGCCCATGGTCTCCAGGCTGCCTAGCAATTCAGAATGAATGCGCAAAGTAGCATGGGTATTCCCAGGCTAACAGACTAGAAGAATTCACCAGTATTTCTCAAGTAGCCTAGTTAAGTGTTTCATAGATGTTGATGTTGACTAAATGTCAGTACAACCTATAATTTAACATAAATGTATTTATCTGACATTGTTCAGCATTTCATAGCCTACCAGTCGTTTTGTTGCATGTTGCAGACAGAGCCCGTTTACTCTGTTGCAGATTTGACAGCATGTTCCCGTGGTGCTTTGCGGTCTTGTTCCGAAAATCAGCCAATAAAATCACGGCTCACCTCAACCCCTTCATCCATTGGCCGCTTTCAATTTGGGGGAAATTTAAAGCAGAAATTGTTAACCCTCCGTAAACATCGAGTTGTCTGCTGCAACTATAATCTGGTACGTGTTGTATTTTATATGGTGTACGCGCTATGTTTAGTTGTAAATTACAACTTAACGTCGATAATTACCTGATAATTACATACTACAAACGGAGAACGGTAGGGCCTTTTGAATCGAGCTGTGAGTTGCCATTCACATTAGCTAGCAAACTAGCAGCTATCTTTTACATTCGTTAACATTCGCAAAGTCAGGGATCTCTTCAAAATTTGTAACGCTGAACAAAAAAATGTTAAACGGTAGTATCGTTTATTAGACCCGGAAAATGTGTTAACGTTACACGATCGATGTCAGGTGAACTCTAACGTTACGGTGTTGAAAAAGACTATTAGCTAATATTATGTTAGCTGGCTAATATCGGGTTGAAGGCACGTTATATCACAATTAACTATAGTTTGGCCACTACGCGTATATCTATTCACTTAATAATTTCTAAGTTTAATTTTCTGTCGTGTTTAAATGAATGTGCTATAATGATATTTCTTTTTGGTAGATCTTGAGTACGAGGATTGGTAAAGCGACTGGGCTCTCCTGAGGGATTAGCTAACGCTAACGTCCTCATAACGTTAGCCTAATAATGTCATCCCAAAACTCTTTGGCTGGTGGCAGGAAGGAGGAGAAAGGGAAAAATATCCAAGTGGTTGTACGATGCAGGTAAGGTGCTATTGTCATCGATGTAATTATCTATGGCTGAATTGTTTACGTGTTAAGCTAAAGGTAACGTTTAAACCAAACGTTGCTGTAAGTTAACTTAGTACTGTAATCACTGGGACAACTTGATTTGTGACTGCAATCTGTTTGGCAACATACAGGCCATTCAATGCTGTGGAGCGCAAGTCCGCATCCTATGGAGTGCTGGATTGCGATCAAAGTCGCAGAGAAGTAGCCGTGAAAACTGGTGGTGTTACCGACAAACTAGCAAGGAAAACATACACATTTGACATGGTTAGTTCCTTTTGTTCTTGACTGTAAATTTACCTGACTATCCGTCACCATCACCATCCTATACTCTTTGAGTAATGCACTGTATGTTTACGAATGTTGACTCCATCTAATTCAGGTATTTGGACCATCTGCCAAGCAAATTGAAGTGTACAGGAGTGTACTGTGTCCCATTTTAGATGAAGTTATGATGGGATACAACTGCACAGTATTTGCGTAAGTAAACAACTAGCTGAGCTGAGCATACCTGTAACTGCATGGTGGATGAATCCTGTTGCTTCTTCCACTGGAAGTGAAACATGTAACAAACTTGAATGGTTGAGGCATGTCTGGCAGGTTGTTGTAGTGCTGTATTTGTATCTGAAAATCTTAAACATGTTTTTAGGTATGGCCAAACAGGGACTGGGAAAACCTTCACAATGGAAGGGGAGAGGTCTACTGATGAAGATTACACGTGGGAAGAGGTACAGTAACGTTACCATAGATCTGATGTGATCTGTCTTTTGTCTTGTTAGGCAGCTGTTTGCTTTGTTTTGTTACTGTTTTTAAATAGTATATGGCTGTGTGGGTGTCATTGTTATTATAGTTATGACAGGTAAGCATTATTTCCCCTCCCAAGTGATTAATTTGACTGAGTCTCTACAGGATCCTTTGGCCGGCATCATTCCTCGCACGCTCCATCAGATTTTTGATAAGTTGTCAGATAACAACGCAGAATTCTCAGTCAAGGTGTCTCTGTTGGAAATTTATAACGAGGAGCTGTTTGACCTTCTCAGCCCATCTCCAGACGTCACAGAACGGCTGCAAATGTTTGATGACCCAAGAAATAAGGTCAGCATTTCAGTTCATCAGAAAAGTCCATTCGACACAATGAACACCTTAAACGCCCAAAGCCTGCAGATCACAAATGTTACCATTGCTTCTCCCCCTTCAGCGTGGGGTTGTCATCAAGGGCCTTGAAGAAATTACTGTTCATAACAAAGATGAGGTCTATCAGATTTTGGAAAGAGGGGCTGCCAAGAGGAAGACTGCGTCCACTTTGATGAACGCATACTCCAGGTACAAGCCCAAGAGGCCTTCCGTGATACAGATTTGCCATGTTGTATTGTATTGTCTCTTATAATAACAGTAGAATTCTGCCACATGAGAATATGTCATCCTGCTATGTCGACATTATGGGCTGCTTGATTACTTGTCCTGCTATATTGCCAATATGGGCTCCTTGATGACGTGGCACTAATGCTGTAAAAGCAGCACAGCATAATAAAAACAATCATGTTTGAAGGTGGAGCCCAAAGGCGAGGGAGAGGGCTTGCTGCTGTGCTGATGGTCAGGATTTAGTTTCAGGCTTTTAGATCAGTGGTTGTGTTTGCAACACCCTCAAGACGTGGCTGATTTGATTTGTGGCAAATAAGATAGTTTTGAATGGTTCATATTGACATAGGTTATGTTATTGCCAGAAGCACCATGATTCATTGATTGCCCATCTCTCCCTGGCTACATTTTAACCCACTGTGTGGTTCACGGCTGCTGGTTGCGTATGTTGTATTTTTATTTCATCTGTTTTTTTGTTTTTGTTTTGTTTGTTTGTTTTTTCCTTCCTTCAAGCCGCTCCCATTCTGTGTTCTCTGTGACTATCCACATGAAAGAAGTCAACTTGGAGGGGGAAGAGCTGGTCAAAATTGGCAAGCTAAATTTGGTGAGTTGTTTTATAATTACTATTATTATTTGTTTGTGTTTTTAAATTACTGTTTTGAAGGCTTTTACAATTTACTGCACTTGGATTCTGATGTGTTCGTAGGAAAAAGATTTGAAACATTTTGTCCCACATTGGCTGAATAGTGAACAGCAGCTGAAACTAAGCAGTGGAGAAAAGGAAGCTCCGTTTTAGTTTCATTTCCCTTGCCCTGTCAGTTAGATGAAGTTGCTGGTGATAACTTAGCTTACATTGAACCACATTTTTTCATCCTTAATTTTCTTACAAACGGCACGTGCTATTGGTTAAAATTTTCCTTCAATGTGTGTATTAGTACTTATGTGTGTGTATATCCTTGAAACACATCCTGTTCTTTCTCTAGGTTCCTTAGTATCCTAAGTATCCTTTTTCTATCTTTTTTTTTTCTCTCTCTCTCTCTAGGTGGATCTTGCTGGCAGTGAGAACATTGGTCGCTCCGGTGCTGTTGATAAACGTGCCCGGGAGGCGGGCAACATCAACCAGTCTCTGCTGACGCTGGGTCGCGTCATCACAGCTCTGGTGGAGCGGCGCCCTCATGTGCCCTACAGGGAGTCCAAGCTCACCCGCATCCTGCAGGACTCCCTCGGGGGCCGCACCAAAACCTCCATCATCGCCACCGTCTCCCCTGCCTCAATCAATCTCGAGGTTCGCCTCTAGCCTGCACACTGCTTCTCTCTGATGTCTTTGTGATTCTAGTTTAACCAGCAGATAAAGTAGCCATTAAAAAGCTGTCTAACATGCATAGTCGCATTTTATCACAGACTGTTTCTGTTCTCTCCGAGCCTTTGGCAAGCATAGAGTTCTTCAGTCAGAGCTACTGTAGTAATTACCGCTACTTTGCTGTGAAGGATGCATTAGCTCACTAAGGCCATTTCTTCTCCCTTGTCAGGAAACGATGAGCACTCTGGATTACGCCAACAGAGCTAAAAACATCCTAAACAAGCCGGAGGTCAATCAGAAACTCACCAAGAGGACCCTCATTAAGGTACAGCAAAAGGATTCTGCCAGGGGTGAAAAGTAGCAAGTTAACAAGTCTGGCTTTCCAAGCACAGGCCGCCTTGGTGTGCGGTGTTTAAGTATTAATGGTGCACTCCTGTCCGATTCCTCAGGAATATACTGAAGAGATTGAGCGTCTGAAGCGGGACCTTGCCGCCACCAGAGACAAGCATGGAGTATATCTGTCAGCTGAGAACTATGAGTGAGACCTGAGACTCTTGACCTTTAACCCCACTGTGCATTTCAAAGGCGTCACAGACGGTAAAAAAATGACGCATGGCTGTTTGTGTTTCAATCCGTAGGACCATGAACAGCAAAATCATGTCTCAGGAGCTCCAGATTACCGAGTACTTGGATAAGTTGACTGTCATGGAAGATGAACTGAAAAAGGTCAGCATTTCTCAGTCTCCCTCCATTTTAAATGTGTTCAGTGACAGATAAACACTGGGTGCATGCTGATCTAAATGAGCGTCTTTGCTGGAGTCCCATACATGGCTAATGTCTACTAGCAGCACAAATTGTAGTCTCATTAAGATATTGCTATTTTTGATTGGCTGAAAGTCCATTAAGGCATTCCTCATGTCTTGTCCTCCAGGGCTGCTCTTCCTCAAACCATAGTGGCTAACCACTTAGCAACTTAGCTGGTTGGCTATGGGCAACTGCATTGCAACCAACAAAGCTGCTCACAGTCGCTAACATTTCCCCTGGGCCAGGCAGCCTCTTGTAGCGTTTTCTGCCCTAACGAGCTGTGCTGTGTGGTGTGCTGTGTGGTGTGGTGTGCTGTGCTGTGCTGTGTGGTGTGCTAGGCGCTGGAGCTGTTCTCCGACAGCAAGGAGCAGGCGGAGCAGCTGGGCGCGGAGCTGGAGGAGACGCGGCAGCAGCTGCAGGTGGCCCACAGGGACCTGCAGGAGACGCGGCTCAGCCTCAGCCAGGAGGCCTTCATCACGGCCAGGCTCACGAGCACAGAAGGGCAGCTCTACAGCGCCGCTGACCAGGTACCAAGGCACCAGCCTCTGCCCCTCTTGTGGGACCCTTTGGCATCTACCCCTATTCCAGTCCAGTCAGGACGAGTTCAAATGTGTTGGTTCTGTTTAGACGTATGGCCAGTCAACGCAAATAGGTTAAATGATGTTTTCTCTGTGTAGCAGAAAGCAGTAGGTCTGCTAGAGGGCCACTGTGTGGCAAATATGTTTGTTAAGGTACGTCCGCACACGTCACTACTCGTTAACTGGCGTCCTCACGCAAAAGTTGAAATCATTTTAATTGGGAGCCCGCATCATCTAATCGCTCGTACTCTCCTCGCCTGTGTCCAGTCCTCGCACAGCTGGAACATGTACACGTTTTTATCGACCGCTACCCCTCAGCGTGTAGCGAGTAGAAGCACGTGTGGTCGTAGCTTTACACAGATAGTCCACAGCTCTTTGCTGTGGGCATGTGAAGATGAGCGCTTACGTAACACTGTGCCCCTTAGCTGCTGTCCACTGCTGAGGCGAGCACCAAGGACGTGTCCGGGCTGCACGCCAAGCTGGAGCGGAAGCGCGCGGTGGAGCAGCACAACAGCGTGGCGCAGCGGAGCTTCGCCCAGCACATGGAGGCCAGCTACGGCAACATGCAGCGCTGCCTCCAGCAGCAGAGCAGCGTCCAGACCAGCTTCATGGACCTCCTCACCAGCACCGTCTGTAAGCATCCGCCCGCCCTTCGCCTCACACGAGCGCGTGTCTGTGACGCAAGGAACGCAGGAGGGTTTATTGTCATATACATAACATGAGTATATTACATGATTATGATTTTATATACCACTGTATACAATATGATTACCGAATGTAAATAATGCAATGACATTGTGTATTTCTCAGCCTATTGTGTATAAGGGTGGGGGGGGGGGGGCGGTAGATGGAGAGAGAGTTAGTTTGTTTGTCCTTTTGGAAAATTGTTCTGCGCCATACAGTACGTCTGGTACATTGATACAAAAAGACAATAAGACAGTTAGACAAGACAAGAATACAAGACAGGATAAACAACAGAATGTCCTTCACCTGCCACACCCACACCCAACCTCAGGACAGAAGACACAGATCCCCCTAAACCTACTAGGTGTCACCTAGTATAAATAGGATGTTCATAAAGTGTAGTTGTGCGGTCCAGCTGGAAAGAATGTGCATAGTGCTATTTAAAGTGCTGTCCTGCAGGTAACTTCTTATTCATCAATGTTATGCTAGTTGGAATAAATGATCTGCTGGCCTGATTTGTTTGGAAAGAAGGTAACCTGAACCTCCTTCCTGGTGGCAACACCTCATATGCCTGGAGTGGGGGGTGTGACAAATCTTCATTTATTGCTTGACCTTTCTTCACTACCCTTCTTTCACAGGTCACCGCCATCCTGTCTAGTTTTTGTCCCGCAACCTTGCCAGCCATGTTGACTATCTTGCTCAGTTTGTTCTTGTTGGTCACTGACAAAGAGAAATACCAAGCAACACAACAAAAAAGCAGCATGTTCTCTACAAATGAGTGATAGAAAAGTAACATCATATCTCTGTCCACTCTAAAATGTCTTAATTTGCGCATAAAATGCATGAGATTGTGCATATGGAGAGGGGTTATAGTGTGGCCCCTTGTGATCTCATTTTCCAGAGCGCGTTTCATTAGCATCTGTAAGTAGTTCTCTTCTCGTCTTCTTACTCGTCCCCACAGCCAGTCTGCAGTCTGTGCACAGCAGGGCTCTGGAGGAGGCCGTGTCCACGGTGACGGGCTACCAGGCTGGGGTGCAGGCGGCGCTGGAGGAGAGCGTGGGCCAGTGTGTGGCCCAGCTGGAGCAGCAGGAGAGCCTGGGCGTGGAGGCCAAAGAGAGCTTAGTGCACATGCTGGTATGATTATGAAACTGCAGCGCTGCTGCTGCCGCCTCTCATTGCTGCCAGTATGTCGGCTCTAGATAATAAGACTAAAAATGACTAATAAAGACAGGAGACTCATTTGGCTGATGCTTTAGACACTTTTTGTCAGCTGGTGGTGTCAGAGTTCGCTCAAAAAGTGATGAAACCTGGCTTTTTGTCTTTATATAAGTGTTAGTGTAAATCGAAGGTTATGTGTTTGTGTTTATGGTTATGTAGTCTCTAAGCACCCACCATACCCTGATGCATCAGCCGCTTATTGCATTCCATTTCATATAGCGTCTGATCTCTAGCCATTTGGAGTAATTTGCTCCCTGGTAGGCAGATACTTTCTGCTTAAAACCAATTGTTACTGCTTGGTCGTGGGTTCAGCCAATTGCTACTGTTTGGCTGTGACGCATGTTACCCGCTGGAATGCATCGTTTGAAATCTCTGCTCACTAATTGGGCCGTCACGATTTTGAGACAAAGCAAACGGAAGCGAATTATTAGTTTCCTGACTATATGGTGAAGGCAAATGAAATTGGCCAGAAGCATTAGGCGGCGCTAGCCTGGCTACCCACTCTAGTCCTTGTGCCAGAAACGTAATGTCTTTAATCTGACACGTGTCCTCTAACGTGTTCTCACCTTTTTCTTCTCCTCCCCGCCCCCACCCCCCAGGAAGAGCAGCGGACGCATTTGGAGGAGGCCCTGATGGCCCAGGCACTGCCAACCGTCAACACGCTCATGTCCATGATGGGCAGCCTGACTGAGACTGTGGCCTCCCAGAGGGCTCTCATTCAGAGGGTGAGATTCACACACAGGATTTCTAGCAAGAAGAAAGTACATGAATATGTTCAGTTTACTATATGAGCAAAGTGAGCGCTTTATTTTGCTTCCTTTTCCGGTTTATATGATTTGATTTCTCTCCTGCAGATGGAGGTGATGAAGCGTGAGATGGCGCAGCACCTGGACCAGCAAGCCCAGGCCCTGTCGGAGATGCGGGGCGCAGCCTTGGAGGGGTTCAGCTCTCTGCGGGCCGAGATCAGAGACCTGAAAGAGAAGCTGGGCGAAGCGGATCAGAGCCATAAGACTGTGAGTCAGTCAGTTTGTTGACATTCATTTCTTTTGTCCCATATGCTGTATGCTGTATATACTAACTCTTCTTGTGCACGGCTTTGTCTCTGCTGGACACCCCAGAGCCTGGCCCAGCTGCTTGAGTGTGTGCAGGGCCAGTTGAGCCTGCTGTCCGAGAACACCCAGAGCAGCTTCCAGGGGCTCCAGAGCAGGGCCGAGGCTCTGTCCACTCCACTGGACTCCCTGCAGCAGGCTCTGCACACGTGAGTTACGCCTGGGGCCAGAGTTTGCCCTGTTCACAAACCGAATTTATCTTGTGTCCCGCGCAGGCGCAGATATAAAAGAATAATATAAACCCGATTAAGGGGTATACATGTCCCGAAGATATCAGAATATTGATAAAAACCTACAGTAGGTGTGTTACACTAATTTCTCATAAACCGATAACGGAAGAAATATGATGAAGAATATCGGTTTACACTGTTTACTCAAGCACTTACAAGTACCTACAATAACCTGATATTAATCATTTTTTGGTGTGCATGTAAATGTGCTCAATGTCACAGCATAGACCTAGACTGATCAAAAATCTAACATTTTAAGATTGATGTAAGCTCTCCACCTGAACGACTGCTGCTGTTTTAGTTTGTTAGCTTTGGAGAACAGGAGAGCAGAGACAAGCTGATACAAGTGCAGATTTGGTGTTCGAGCCTCTGTTGAGGTCTGCTGTACAGTGGGCTGTTTCATGTTAGCCATTGGCCAAATCTAATTGTTACTCTGACAGTGAAGTAAGACTTTATGTGCATATCAGCCATCACCTGCATTTCCCACCCACACAATGTACAGGTGTAAATTTGTGATGGCGTTTTCAAAATGTCTCTTTCCACACAACGTTTTGTTTTGTTTTGTTTTGTTTTGTTTTGTTTTGTTTTTGTTTGTTTTTTAGTTGAATGCTGAGAAAGCGGATAAAGTAGTTTTGCCATCAGCACAGCTGATCTGAAACATTTTACTGACCTCTAGTGGTAGGATTTGGAAAATGTTTGTGTAGGTGTAATGGTGTCACCCAATCTGGTAGAAAAATCTCATTTTCACATATTAAATATTGATATATAAGAGTTGACATTATATCTGAAAGAAGGAGACTGTTTTGTTCCTGTCTGTTGATGTCTATGCATCTGCAAAGTGTTCACATAAACCAAGGAAGCCATTAATGAGTTGTATTAATAACTTGTTCCCTCGTGCGACTGTAGGAAATGCTCGGAGGCTGAGAAACAGGAGCGGTCCAGACTGCACAGTTTTGAGACCACTGTGGATGGGTTGGTCTCGGAGACGAGCAGAGTGACCGATGATCTGGCCGTGACTTTGGAAGAGTCCGCAGGGTACCGCAGCAACCTCCAGACCTCTCTCCAGAGGCTGGGGGAGTCGGCCAGCAGCTGGTGCCACGGCGCCACAGAGCGGGTAGAGGCAGCCGCCCAGGCCCAGCTGGAGCACACACACGCCAGCAGAGACACTCTGCTGAGACTGGCCCAGGTGAACATCCACTGAGGAGCACAACACCAGTGCTGCTTTGTGTACTCGTCACTGTTATTGAGCTAGAGAAAGGACACATTATTCAGCTAGAGAAAGGACACAAGCATAGGAAGGCTACTGAAAGAATGATTCTGACTCTGTCTCTGTGTGTGTGTGTGTGTGTGTGTGTGTGTGTGTGTGTGTGTGTGTGTGTGTGTGTGTGTGTGTGTCATAGCCAGTGAAATTGCGGGGAGAGACATTGCTTCAGGAGTCGACAGACTGCTTCAGGCGGCATCAAACGGAGGCCAGCGGAATCCTCAATAATCTCCAGGATCAAACGGGCAAAGACATGGCATCCATGCAGCTCTCCAGAGAAGATCTTTCAACGCAGGCAGCCCAGGCACTCGAGAAGGTCCACGGCTTCCTACGGAACGAACTCCATGAAGATGTCCCCACTGGTATGTCCTCTCACCCAATTGTCCGTGTTCGTGTCTGTGTGTGTGTGTGTGTGTGTGTGTGTGTGTGTGTTTTTTCGTGTTTTCTATTTCTTTTCACTCGGTGTGTCAGATGAATGGAGCCTGCTAAGTGCTCACGTTGGTGTTGTCAGGTACCACTCCTCAGCGTAAGGAGTACTCCTACCCCCGTGTCCTGGTGAGGTCGCGTGGCCGCGAGGAGCTCATCGAGGAGTTCCACGCCCAGATGGAGGAGCTCCAGGATGAGTGTGACTCCCAGGAGGAGCCTGAGGACGAGAGCAAAGCAGCTGATCAGGTACGTGTTAATCGAGAGCATGTGGAGAGGCGTCATTGGGTGTCAAAGCTCTGCATCCATGTGTCTGTCAAATGTGAGCTCAAGCAGGGCAGGTGTAGTCTTCTCTTAGCCATATAGCCCCCAAACACGATCTGTAAGTTGTAAGACCACATGTTACACTTCTACACAAGCTCCGCACCGACAGAATAATAGGCTTAAAGGGTCAAAAAATCTGGTATTTTCCACTGCATCCCAAATATATAATTTAAGGTGCCTTTAGCATTCATTTTGGCCACTGTGTCTGTTGAAACGGCTCTAACAATTGCATTTTTTCATCCTGGGCATTCGAACATTTGCAGCACACCAACACACCAGTCACTGGGTTTCCATCCAACATTATTTGCTTTTCATATTCGCATAGAATTAATTCGGCTCACGACTATGCGATTCTGCATGTGCTTCCATCAACTGTGTAATGTGAATAACAAATGAACGTTAGGCTAATCAAGTGACGTGTTCCGACCAGCTGTGGAATTAAGGTCTATGGACAGAAATGTGGTTAATGCGAATATACGCAAATTTAACTATCTCCATCGACTTTATTTATTCGCATTTACCTTAGTCGCATCAAAAGTTAAACCACCTCCCTGAAGCGAATTGAATTTATATTGGCATTAAGGGACTGATACAAGTTTGCTCGTGTTTCCATCAAGGATTTCTTATTCCTCACCTAAATTCGCATTTACAAGTTGGATGGAAACCCGTCTAGTGTCTTTTGCTGCAGCCCCAAGTGTGACGGGGGCTCCACAAGTCCACACACCATTCAAGAACTACAAGCTTGCAAAAACGGGTCACCAGTAATGAGCGGTGTTGCTGCAGTGTGCCATGGCTCTTCTCTCTGTGGGGTTAATCCAGCACTGTTGTTACTGTGTGCCATACAGGGCTCTTTGGAGGAGGAGATCGCGGCTTCGGATGTCAGTACAGTCACAGAGCCCTCGTTTGTTGACATAAACATCATATGCGACGAGAACAGCAGGGGGCCATTTTTCAAGGTAAAGACAAAATTGTCCAACATGGACATGATGGGCGGGCCCCATCCTCTGTTAGAATGTCATTGGAATGTTTCATAGAAAAATAAAGCATCAGATCATTTGGATTTGACTCTGAGGTTCTTTTTCTCTCTTAGCAGAAGAGGAACGGGAAGAAGAAGGAGAACCGTAAAGCTCCAAGTGTGTCTAAACAGCCAGAAGGCGAGGTAGCAAATCCACCGCGCTCCAAACTACCTCTCAGATGTCAAAACTGAAAATAACCCACAGGAACCCAGTTCTGTCGGATTTTCATTTCAATCTTCTGTGTTTTGTTTTTAGATGAAAGGTTTTTATGTGTTTAATGTGTATTTTTATTATTAGAGCTGTTTTTCCATCTCTCCCTAACCCCGAGGTGTCTGTAAATAGCGTTTTTTTTCTTTTTCTGTTTTTCTGTTTCTGTTCCTTTAACACATATTTCAGGTCTTTGTTTTACTGTAGACTGAATCCCATAATGTGTAGGGATTATGTTCAGAGCGAGAGTGTTTGTTTGTTAGCATGGGAGCACGGCCTGTTAGGCCTAGAAGTCACCGTATGTCTGTGAATGGGAATGCAAGGCAAGCATGTAAAGGTTCATGAAGACATTAGAAGTAGTTATTCATTGTCCTTTTGTTGATTTCAAGAGCGTAATACAAAATACATCAAATGAAATTCTGT